>JAUBNZ010000120.1:0-24715 GCA_032355485.1 Bonnemaisonia californica
CCCCCGAATATCCCGGCGTTTCCAGCAGCTCCCGCCACGCCTCATCAGGCTCAGGGACCCACCAGTCAATTGGGGACATCAACGCCGTACAATTCGCCGTCGCAGGTGATGTCGTCCACTAGCTTGTACCACCCCGGCGTCCAGACAGCAACGCCGCTGCACCCGCAGGCCTTCTTTCTGCCCCCTATTCATTCCTGCTCCAAAAACCGTTACCACCGTATGGTGCGCAAGCTTCGAGGCTGGATCAAGACCCAGTACCGTCGGCCCCGGTTACGATGAATCAGATACGAGAAATCTTCTAGGAAGAAATTCATATCGCCATTCATCGAGCCCGCGTCGACGCGTTGCCGCGAAACGGGAGCATGCGATTTCGCGCCCTGACCGAGGCCGTCATAGACGAAGTGATCCCACAACTCCAGGCCTTCATCAACAATGAGCTCAACGCCCGGCTACCAAAGAAGGCTGAACCCTCGGAGTTTCCCAGTTCTCGGACGCCGGCGCACCACGGAGAAAGGCGAACACGTTTGGAGCGGGAACCCCACACCTTGCCGAGGAGCCCCTTTCATTCGCAATCCGCGATGTAAACGGGAAGGGACCCCGCTATCCGGGGTTGGACGAGATCACACCTCTGACTGAGTTGTTCAACACCGCGCTCTCATACCAGTTTTACGGACTCCTCTACATCGACCTGGTGTTCGACGGAGAACTCGCCGCAGAATTGGCAGAGATCGCGAAACGCGTGAAACACTGCATGCAGGTATCCGCCTTTAACGGGAAGGACGGTATGGCCGTACTGTCCTTCCTGAAGAACAACGCGAACGCGTGCGATGACACTGGAGTGTCGGAGGGCGTGGCGTTACCCCTCCTCAAGTATTTCTTCTCGGACGAATCTAGGGAGTTGTTCCTCACCTACAAAGGTCATACCTTCAGGGGTTCGCGCCCCTACATCGAATCCACGCGATCTTACCCCGAGGCCGTACAGTGGTTACTCCTAACCTACGTTCGTGAGGGCGAAGTCTCCAAGGCGTATAGAGAGGTTTCCCACATGACGCAAGACTCGCGGAGACGGAAGAGCAATTCGACACGCGTTTGCGAAGAAGGCCATCCGTTGCGGAGAGGCCTTCTCCAAGCGCACGTTGGTTTCGGTATTCGTTGATGGTCTCCGCCCCTACGCACAAAAGCTGGTACGTGACGCGCTCTCGCGGAACTCAAGCCTCACCTTCCGCAAACTGGTGTCGATGGCGCGCAGCTACGGGGATACCCACCGCGCTAACCAGCGTGAGCTGCAGGTTTCATCGAAGGACAACCGGAAACACACGCTTGTGATTGACCCAGTCGACCCGAGTCACCACTTGTTGGCGGTGCAGGCCGTAGACGGCGACTCGCGCTCGTTTCCGAGCCCCGGGCGGGACCGCCTATTCCGCTACCCGACGGCGCGCCCGTCCTACCCGCCGGCTCGCCCCGATTACCAACCGACCAGAGGTGACTACCCACCTGCGCCTCCCATCGACGTCCGACATTCTAGCCCATAGACCCCGAGCACGGGTACATGTTCTACGTACTTTCGTACTCCGCGCTCACGCGACCCTTCCCCTCCATCGCCGTCACCGCGAGGAAGCCGTCTATCTGCCGAGCACTACAGGGCACACATCCCCAGGGCTTACTACCCCCCGTTGACGACACGCATACAACCCCCGGACACCTCACGAACCGCAGGCCTGCGTTGTCCCATTTGCCGATTCTTCGGGCATGTGATGATCAACTGCCCGGTCCTTACGGAGGAGCAACGCACAATCGTGCGCCAGATGCACACGAACGCAGATTTTAACGCTGCGGAGCTCAACCTCCAACGCAACGTCCATTTTTACGCCTTCAATAGAATGCCTGATCAGGCTCAAGATCCACCCGACCCTGGGCCGCCAAGCATTGTGGCTCGCGATTCAGCTCAATCGGCTTATCCCAACGACGTCACGCCACCTGACCACCCCGTCGTTTATCCCTGAAAAAAAACCCAGAGGGTGCGTAACGGGTGAACCACAGCCTCGTACCACTCGCGTGAAGAGCTCAGATGCGTCAGCTTTCGTTACCGACACGAAAGTTTCAAGACGGGACCCTGTCCCCGTCCTGAAGACACCCACTGAGATAAAGCTATTGTCATCAGCTGTGTCGAACTGCAAGATCGAGAGTCTCATCGGTATCAACTGCCAATATTTGCACTTTCCCCATTCGGTGTTGGACTCCGGCTCTGGCCCTAGTCTGATTTGGGAAGGAGCCCTGTCACACGGATGGGAAGATGCCGCGAAGGAGTCCTCGATTGAGTACAAACTGGTGGATGACCACGAGAAACGGTTGAAACCGTCTGCTGCAATACGCATTTATCTCCAGCTGGGTCTTCGCGTCTATAGCCACTGGTTTCTGGTCGTCCCTAACTTGTCCGTCCCTTGCATTATAGGCAGCGATGTTCTTGACAAGCACATCCGTGCGATATGTCCTGGTCAAAAAAGATAGCTTCGTATGAACGACGGCCAAAAGGTCTATCTCATCGCCTGCGATGGCCCTGCTATTGAATCCGCGAAAGCCAAGACCGATGTGCCCCGGCTAAAGACCGCCGCGATCCACCTCACAAAGCGAATGAAGCTTCATCCCGGCCGGGTGACCTATGTCAAAGTCACGGCGCCCGTATCCGGGCTACATGTCCTGGTCCCTCGGTATGACCTTTTACAAGGACAGATGCTCCAGATGGCTAACGACGTCGCCACGGTCCAGAAGGATGTGCCCTTCTTGGCTATGGTCACCAACTTCGGTACGCATAAGCGATGTCTGCCACGGAACTTGGTCTTGGGTTACGTCGCGGGAAACCCCAGAAGCGCCCTTTACGTCCACGAAGTTCTGGTTATCGCCCCTGCAAACGATCCTCCAGATCGGAGTGCGGTCGACTACACCCCACCCGTGGCACAACGGAGAGAGCCTCCCCAACTCGACGAATGGGAGGCCAGCGTCCGAAAGAACCTGGTGACCGTGAAGATCAACCCGAAATTGTTCGAACATTTGCTGGAGATGCTTCGAAAATACTCAGCCATGTGGGACGGAAACCTCGGAGAGATCACAGTCACCGAACACTGGATCGATCTCAAACCCGGTACCCGTCCCATCGGTCAAGCCCCCTACCGGGCTGGCTACGCCTCGAGGAAGATCATCCGCGAACAGGTCTACAAGATGTTACAGGCGGGGGTGCTCGAGGCCGTCGCCTCCGAATGGGCTAGCCCCGTTGTGGTGGTGCCCAAAAAGGACGGTTCCCCCGGTTTTGCGTCGATTATCGGCGCCTGAACGCCGCATCCATCAAGGATTCGTACTCGATACCCCGGATGGACGACTGCATCGACTCGCTCGGCGATGCCAAGATCTTCTCGACTTTAGACAGCAACTGCGGCTATTGGCAGATTACCGTCCGGGACAGCGATCGTGACAAGACGACCTTTAAGTCTCACTGCGGAACCTTCCGATTTTTCTGGATGCCCTTCGGACTGACGAACGCACCGGCCACCTTTTAGCGGACCTTGGAAATTTTGCTCTCGGGAATCAAGAGGCAGTCCTGCCTTGTGTATTTAGGCGATTTCATCATTTTCTCCAAGACGGAGGAGGAGCATCTTATCCACGAGGACCACATCTTGTCCATCCTGGGAAAAGCAGGGATATCCCTCAAGTTCAAGAAGACGGAGTTCTTTCGGCGCTCCGTAAGCTACCTGGGGCACGTCATCCGCCCGGAAAGTTCGCCGTACCCGCATCCAACGCGGACGCCGTGCGAAAGGCGATCTTCCCGACGAACAAGACACAGATTAGCAGCTTCTTTGGGACTTGCAACGCCTATCGGAGATTTCTGAAGCGCTTCGCTTTCGTTGAAGCACCCTTGACAGAGCTGTTGAAGAAGGATCAAGAAGACCCCCTACCTCCACCGACGTCCGAGCAGAACCACGCATTCGTGTCTTTGAAGAAGATCCTGACAAGCCTTCCCGGCTTGGCACTCCCACGAGAAGGCTTCCCATATGTCTTAGACACCGACGCCTCTTTTGGCCTAATTGAATGTGTCCTCCTTCAGGAGCAAAAGGAGGATGGTAGCTTACAGCCAATCGGCTACTGGAGCCGGACCCAGAAAGCGGCTGAGCGCAATCACTCAAATACAGGGAATCAATGCCTCGCCGTCGTCTGGGAGGTCCTCCTTCTCCACCCCTACCTTGAGCGGAAACACTTCACTATCCGCTTTGAACATGATTCTCTACGGTTTTTGTTGTCCTCGACCACCGCAGAAGGACGATTAGCTCGTTGGAGATTGAGTTTGGCCGAGTTCGACTGCGAGATACAGTACCGCCCCGGCAGGAAACATTACGCCACCGACGGGCTGTCCCGGGTGGGAACTACTGGCAAAAACGAACGAAAGATAGAGGACCATTTACCGTGCTACGCTATCACTTCTATCCGTAACAACAAAGAGGAAACTCTACCGTCCAAAGAACCGGGCAGCGTCTACCGAGACCCTGCCCAAAATTCGGAGAAAAAACGGAGAACCTAGCGGCATGTAAGGTATTGGAAGTACAAGCCTGAAGCCAGTATGGCGTACTTTCGTTTGATTTTGGACGCCCGAGGTCGTACTCGCATCCAGCGAAAGGAAGATCCCCGTTCCGGAGACAGATGTTTTGGAAAAGACATGGGTAAGAAGTCCGAAGGCTTTCGGTAGTGATCAAGTACCACGGCGAGGCCCGGAGGCCTGTTGTGTTCCCAAAGCCCTTTGGAGAGGTCTGGAGACCTGTGAGGACGAGCCCACGTCAAATTGCGTCCGCGCTGCAGTTCCTACCACTACGCATGAATGCCTCTCTTTACTCGATCCGCTTGACGAACCTATCATTACGCAAGAATGGGTTAGTGAGCAGGGAACCGACTCGCTTTGTCAAGATAAAGTGCAGAAGATCGCAAAGGGGACGCCGGGCTGTTTTCGCGTGAACATGCAGAAGATTCTCATCCGAGACTTGCCGCGAGATGCTATGACGCAGGTGGTCGTACTAGAAACCCTACGCGCTCGCGTTTTACGTTCAAACCACTACGCGGTACGCGCTGGCCACCCAGGGACCCGTCGCATGTACGAGACCATGCCCAAGCATTTATACTGGCCGAACCTTCCGGATGAATTCGAGCATACCGTACAGAACTGCCCTACCTGCCTACGCAGCCGCATATCATTGGTCAAACACACCAACCCGCTCAAGCTGTTCCCCGCCACACAACCGCTACAGAGCGTCGCAATAGATATTTTGGGGCCACTCTCAACAACCAGTCGGAAGCGCAGGTTCATACTCGTGATTTCTGATAGGTTCTCAAAGCTCTGTCGGTTCATACCGCTGTCGGGGATTACTGCACTGTCGGTGGCCCGAGCATTCTGCAGTTAGAGGGCCTTCATCTATGGCCCACCCGAGACCCTACTGTCCGACAACGGGTCACATTTTAAATCTATACTATTTCAGGACACCTGTCGCATACTGGGGGTCAAAACTGTCTTCACGACTACCTACCACCGCAGACGAATGGGAAAGTCGGGCAACTGAACAGGACCCTCTTCGGGATGCTCCATCACTACGTCAACGACTATCAAAAGGGTTGAGAAGAGTACCTAGACGCCCTCACGTTCGCATACAATAGGAGTATACACCGTTGGACGAACACGTCCCCTTCCGAGCTCACGCCGACGCAGTACCCTATTCCATTGACGATGGAGAAAGTTGAGTTGGGCCCGAGCACCCCGTTTGTGCACGCAAATGTTTGGCAAATTTACAAATAATTACGCGAAAGCGTCCCGCTCCTTGGCCAAAGCGCAAGCGTGCTACAAGCGGGATTTAGACAAAAAGGTGCACCCCGCGAATCGTGATCTCCAAGTGGGTGACTTGGTGCTCTTAGAAGATGCCGGACGCCCCACCACCCACACCGACCGGTGATGACCCCAAGCCGAGTAGCCGGAAATCGAAACTCCAATTTCCTACCATGGGCCTGTATCCGGTTACTGGCAGCCAGGGCCACACTTTCGACATCGTCGTCGATGACACTCCCGAAAGGGTGAGCTCTGACAGGATCAGGCGCTCGCCTCAGCGGATTTCAGACCCAGGCGCTCCCGCCCTGCCTACCATTTCTAACCCAGGCGCTCCGGCCCTGCCTAACATGAAAGAACCAGGCGCTCTGGCCCTGCCTAACTTAAAGGCCTAGGCGCTCTGGCCCTGCCCGACATTGACCAACCAGGCGCTCGGGCCCTGCGGCAAGACTCCACGTCACCCGCGTCAGCGGACATCCCTTCCCCCGACCGCACGCCCCTCCCTCAAATCACGCCCACCCCTGAGGATACCGTACGAGTGGCCGTCGAATGCCAAGCGCATATAAATAGCCATGATACCGTATCAAGGCAGAGTATTTTTGTATATGTGCTCTGCCATGGGTTCTGACAGTCGCTCTGGCAGGAACTCTGACATCTACGCTGTTAGTCCCTACGCAAACTTACGCCTGCCCAACCTATTCTGCGATACAATTCAGGACCGGAATTGTAACATTATACTGTACCGAGCACAGGGCAATGCAGTACAGTATTGTACACGTTTGTATCTTCAAATCAACCGTTTGGGCCACAACTGAATCCAAAAACGAAATACAGAAGGGAATAGAAATGTGCGCCTCCTATCTTCCTACCCTCCATACCACCATCACACGCACGGAAGACCCGACGACCATCCACATTCCTTGACAGTGGTCACACTCTTGCCTCTTCCAACCACCCCATCATCCAAGCATTTCCGCCCAGAAATCGCTATGCAATGACCGATCGCCATGCGATTACCCTCTCTGCGAGTAACGGACGCCACCGGTCCGCCCCCAGACCACCAGCCGATGCTAGACGACGGCGAGCAGCCGCCGAGGCGTCTGGACACCTCGGGTCTATACGTCACGCACTGGTACAGCCCCCTGAGTGCCTTTTCCTTTTACAAATCGCGCATAGAAATTCCCTACAATCTCCCACGCGCCTCTGTCATATCTAAGGGCGCCCCGCGCGATGGCTCTTCCATCGGCGACAGCCCCTTCATCATGTCCTGTAAGGATAAATTTGTCTTTTATATACGCGCCTACGTCCGCAAGCAGTGTGATACCAACCTGGATCTTATGGACAAGGCCGTGAGTGTTTGAGCTAAGCATAATATCTCTCTGGAGAGGCTCATTGCAGATGGCCCAGACAATGTCATCTGGATGGATACTAACGACTTCAGAGTGCAGGGCGATAGGCATATGTACCTCATGTTGAAGGCCATATTCGCCGACCAGTCTTTCGTCATCTACGAGGACGGCAAGGGTTGTGGATATGTCAACGGCCGTTTTGTCAAAGATTTCTTCCACCGCTTTCTCGAGATCGACGCCATCTCCGAATTTGTCATAGCAGTCCTGGATGGTCTGCTGGTCGCCGCTCCAATGCGTCTTGTCGCCACCGCCTTTCTATTTCTCATGGGCGTTGGTGCGAGCGTAGGCGTCACTCTGCTAGACGGGCGGAAGAATATTATTAAGGTGTTCGAATGGGCCATGTTTGTGTTTGCCCTCGTCCTGCTTACATTGCCCGCCGTGCTCAGTCTGCTGTCAGCAGAGCCCAATCTGATCGGCAATGCCATTCATTGCAAGATGACGCTTACACGGCAGTCTCAGGTCACGGCTCACTTTGGGCTTAGTAGACGGGATTATGCGATGCAAGCGGAGGACGTGCGGGTCCAAGCTTGCCAAGAACGCAGATAAGCGGGTTAAAGCCAGCACACAAGCCGTTCTGCCCGCCGATGACGCAGAATGCGCCCACGCCCAGGGCGTCGCCTGCAACAAAGGGCAACGAGCCTGAGGAGGGGTCGCGCGGCCATAGGGTGGAGGTGGCCAGGGATACGAGCAGGGAAAGGGTGAGATACTCGGGCTCCGCGTTCCAGAAGGTGCGCGTGGAGAGGAGCAAGACGTCGCAGATAATGCCACTGCCCAGGACGGTAGTAATGCCTACGACCGTGGAGCCGAGCAGTTCCAGGCCGCACGTGGCGGCGAGGATGTTGCCGAAGTGGGTGAAGGAGAAGGTGCCCAGGTAGTCGAAGAGGCGGAGCGTGCGGAGTGTGGAGAGCTGCGGGGAGCGCGGGAGGCTGTCGTGCACGTAGGGGCGGCGGCGGCGGCGGCGGCTTTGCAGATGAGCGAGGGCTTTGTGGAGCTTTGACGGATGTGACCGAGGGGGATGTGTGCCAGGCGTGTGCGGGCTAGCGTTGGAGGCAGGTTGTAGAGGACGGGGAGTGCAGATGGGGGAAATTGATAAGATGGAGCGGAGAGATGGAGCTGAGAGATGGAGCTGAGAGATGGTTGTTAGAGTTGCTGGCGAAGGGTGATGGCGCGATAGTGGTTTATTGCGGCGGGAAGATCTCAGTAGATGGGTGGTACGTGGATACGTAGATAGCTGCGGATCGTGCGAGGGATAGAGGGAGCCGCCTGTACATGGTAATGTATATAGATGTAAAAACGACGGGGACCGTATCGTAAGAGGCGGATGGGATCTAGAAATGGCGGAATGGGCGGTTGTGAGCGATTTCCTCTCAGTGCTTTTCTTCTCATGCAGTAGATACGTACGATACCCTTCGGTACTGTGCATACGTACCGTATGGTATGATTGTTTTGGGCAACTGAGATTGGTTCTCTGTGGGTCGTCTCTGTGGGTCGTCTGTGCGGGTTGTCTCTGCGGGACGTCTTTGCAGGTGGACTCTGCGGGTCGTCTCTGCGGGTCGTCTCTGCGCATGTGAGATGATGCGTCAGGCCAGACATGAGACATGGTATGTCTCATATTATCGTCACGAATAGTATTACTGTAATAATGTGACCCACAGAGGGGCGGTTTCTGTGGAGAAGAAAACTTGGCTCTCTAAAAGGCAGCAAATGCAGTACGTTGGCGCAAGAGGACCTCGGCGGCGAAATATAATTAATTCGCAAAATTGCGATACGGGCTCTGGAGAGCACTTGCCACTTTGTTCTTCTCCTATAACGGTATCCAGTTTGCTACAGGCGCCTCAACTGGCCCCTTTCTGCCCCACATTTCGAATTGTGCGGCAACGCTCTACAACATGCATAACATAGAACACCATAACTAAAGTTTCAACTGCGCAGGAGACCGGTGAGCACGGTGCACTCCCCGACCCCCCTCGCCGACTCGCTCTCCCATCTGCGTCATCCTCGACCCCTTCCCACCCCATACCTCCGCCCTCTATACCCAACCATAGACACAAACCATCCTACAATTCCTCCTTGCCATACCAAAGTCTTCAACAAGGTGCGGATTCTCAGGTATGTTTTGTCATGTTTTTATTTCCAGAGCCTCCATTGCCCTGCATTGGCCGATCTGGGATGTTCGAAATCTGTTCCAGAGTGATGTTCGCCAGCCATCTACTGACTGAAATGATAGTAATCGCCATATCCATCCGCTACCAGGGGGCAAGTAGAGCTTGGTACATACAACTGCATCTGAACAATTGTTTCACAGGGCCCCATAAATTCCGTTCGTACTGTAACATTACTGGAAGTTAATCTAATACTGCATCAGCAATGTCGCCTAGAATAATACATTATTAGAGAGATTGGAGAAACTTCCCTACCGCAAAGGAAGTATAAAACATCTAAATGTACCCTGCAGCGAATCCTTTGTAAATCATAATTTACCCTTCTTTCAGGGGAACCTAAAGCATGACTGCTGACGTAGATGGGGGATCCTCTGTTTGGAGATTATTATGGATACTGTGAGTGATTAAACTGTGAGTTTTTGATGGAGTCACTCGACTCTCAAAATGTAGAGACACGAAATAGGTAGGTCGCAGTAAGTGCTACGTACGATTAGAATACAAGTAATGCTACCTACAATAATTGCACTTTAGAGGCAATATGGGCACATTGCCAGAATCGGCCTCTACGCTAAAATAAGAGCACAATTGTAGGAGAGCGATAGAATCTAGAATTAGTATAAGAGGACCCGGTCTCGAGTGTTGAACAAAAAGAACTAGACATCATCAACAACAACCAAGAGAATACCAGCATTGTTGAGATTGATGCTGTAATGCAGGTCGAGAGTGCCGTCTATTACAGTACACGCACCTCGTACCTCGCGGTGACCTCCAGGGTAACCCTGGTGAACGTCACCCAAGACGAGATTACTTATGCTACTGATGCTGAACCCCACGAGGGAAGAAGGCCAGAACACGAGAGACTACAACACAGTAAACTTCTTCATTGGCGCTGAGTATCACTTGTTTTCTACAAGCATCAGCATCGGGATAGCAGCCAATTAAACGCAACCTGTGGTCGAGGCCATTTTCCCAGCATCAGTTCGCAGGTATCATACCATCATCATTTTTTACATCAATTTTCTAACTAATTTCTATCCACTTCATCAGTGAGGCTGGTGATTTGATACAATATAGCCCTGTACCCTTCGAATTGTACCCTTCGAATTGTACCCTTCGGCGATGGTTCATTGCTGGACAACTTCAGCCATTTTTGAATGAAAACTAGGTTTCCCGTCCGTTTACAACAACATATGAACTATGGCTTCTGGGAACGTATTGTGAGAAGACAATTTTATTCGGGACAACTATGTGCTGAAATTTATGTACATGTTGTCCATGGCCAGGTCTGCAATTTTTCGGTGCATGTTTATTGGAGAGATTCACGATATTGTGACCAAATTAAGAATGCGAGGGAGATCTCGTGTTGTCCACAGGGGCTTTTGCTCGTCTCTTATATCAAGAAATATAAGCATCCCTGCGACAGAAGTTTCTCTTTGGTTCCTGCTAACTGCACACGGTGTTTCGCGAGGCGACTGGTGTTTGGCAGGAAGCGGCATTAGGTATTTAGCAATTGTCAGGGAGATGGGCAGGACCGTGTGGGCAGTGGGGGAAGTGTATGTTGGGCGATTCGAATGGGGCTGCTGGTGCGGGGCTACTTTAGGAACGGCGGCTGTGTGGAAGGAGGCTGCGATGCGATGGATGGTTGCGCTGGATTCGTTGCGCGCGGTTTTCAATGCAGCAGCGGGCGTTCAACTGGAGCGCGCGGTGTAGATAGCATATAGATACAGTATATGCATACAGTTAAAGTCCGGGCTGCACTTACTCTGCGCCAAGTGGGAAATATGGTCAACGGGATGAACACTTGATGAAACGAAGTTGGCCATTTTTGTTCACTGAATATGTTGAAATTTCCCATTGGAAGCGGGCGGCGCAGTACGCATACAGTGACAAGAAATATTGTCCTATTCTGCTACTGCCTTAAAAACTATTTCTCCAGATTCTATACTGTATACTACTGTACGGCCATACTTTGCCCAATAAAAACCTTCAGCAGCAGCACCATCATCATCACTAGTAGGAGCAGCTTTATCAGCTGCAAAGCTCAAAATCTACCGGCCATCCTGTCGCCAGCCCTGTCGCTATTCTAAATTCTAGACTAAATAGTTAACATTTACTATTCTTGTTTTATCATAATTTCTACAGTGCAGCCCGGGGACGGTTCGGGGCCGAAGTCCCAACGTTCAATTAGTGAAAAATAGTTTTATTTGAATGTACCAGTCACTAAACTACAATTCTTGAAAAGATGATATACTAACAGAAAAAGCCACGTAGTGCAAACATTCCCTGTAATGAAAGATAGTTTACTTGAATTTACCAATCACTAAACTAGAATTCTTGAGAAGAGGAAATACTAACAGAAAATAATTTCTTACAGTTCAGACATCAGAAGTTCTGGAACTCTATTGGACCAGTATTGCGTTGGACACGCTTCTGAAGGTCAGAAAGGGCCGTCACGGCTTCCTTTTGACGCTGTTGTGCCTCTCGCGAGGTTTTAATTAAAATTGCGATTCTACGGTTTGATTCCATATGGTCCCTGCGAAGGTTGTTCACCTCAATGGTAGGAGCAGGGAAAGAAGCGGTCAGAATCGGCTGAATAGTTGAAGCAGGGACCCCAGACGGTCCAGCTGCGGTCTGAATCGGCTCCTCCCCCGTGGGCACTGGGTTACTTGCCACGTTGGAGGAAATGTAGTCTTTCCCGTCGAGAGGCACAATGACGGGAGGTGGGTTGTTCATATTGGCTGGGGAGAGAGGGTTACGATAAAGATATGAAAGGTACGTTCCAGTGGTCCATTTTTCTATCTCTGCCCAATCTATTTATATGTAAAGATAGCAG
Organism: Bonnemaisonia californica; assembly: GCA_032355485.1. Taxonomy (NCBI): domain Eukaryota; phylum Rhodophyta; class Florideophyceae; order Bonnemaisoniales; family Bonnemaisoniaceae; genus Bonnemaisonia; species Bonnemaisonia californica. The sequence goes on from JAUBNZ010000120.1 coordinate 12,256, forward strand.
GCCCAGACAGTACTGTTGCGACAGGGGAACCACAAGGGTAAATGGAGGGCACCTACCCTGATCAAGATACAGTATGTGTCGCCTGGCGCGTGTCGTGTAGTGTACAGTAGGAAGACCTGCCATATGCCGTTTGGCGCGTTTGCATGTGAGAACCGTATGACAGCCCAACCTGTGTCGACTGGCGCGTGTGCGTGCATGAAATTTGAGAAAGTCTGTCATGTGTCGCCTGGCTCGTGTAAGCTAGTCCACAGAAGGACAGCATTGCGAATGTTGCCTGACGCGTGTGTATATTTACACTGTATGCCAACCATGCACGTGTTGCCTGTCCTGTGCATGTCTGCATTGCGGGCCATCCTGGCACGTATCGCTTGCTGCGTCTGCGCGTGTGCAAAGTAGGGCAGTCTGTAACGTGTCCCCTGGAACGTGTCAGTTAGAGGACCCTAGTTCAGTGTGTCATATGTCGTCGGCCGTGTGTGTGGGATTGAATTGTAAGCCAGCCTGCGACGTGTCCTCTTGCGCATGTGTAGGTCTGAATTGTAAGCAATCGAAGCACGTGTCTCCTGGTGCGTGTGAGGCAGTGAACAGTACACCAGCCTTGCAAACGTGTTACTTTCTATGTATGCGTGTAGGTACAAGCGCCTTCGGTAGCTGTACCAGTGTGGTTTTCTGTTTACAGGGCCAATTAACTCCTTTTATCTCGTTAGACATTAGTCTAAGAAAGGAACTCAGAATATGATTTCTTATATACATTCTGTTCAATAAAAATAAATGTTCTCTAGAAAGTTTGATTTTGAGGTATATATGTTGACGAATAAGTACACACTGTCACAATTATAGCTATGATTCTGTTCTTTCAATATCTTCGTAGTTTCAATTCTTTCGATTCTAGTTCGCTATATGCTGTTTTAGATAGTATGTACAGGGCCAACAATAGCTTATAAATACCTGGCAAATTCTTAGTAGCATCGAGGAGGTCCTTCATCGTCATGCGTTAACCGTCGCCCCGTCAGCCTTTCCAATAATAGAGAACATCTATGAATATATGGAAATCACAGGGCCCAGTCCAGTTCTGGTACGCGTTGATCAGCCAATCTCCACGCCTTTTGTTTCATCCACCGTATGTCCGACGTGCACAAGTGTTGAAAAATTCCACCCACAGTATCAATCGCTATTGACCAATCACTTCCCTTGTCCCCCACCTCCTCATACCCTCTGGGAGCTACTTACATCGCTTCCAGGCTCCTCTTCAACCCCGTACCATACAGCAACACCTCATTTGCGCTCTTCCCCTGTCCACAGTGAATACCACGCGCCCTGTGTTCCACCGACATCCTCAACCCCGCACCGCCCCGCTCTGCCACGTTGGACACCTGCCACTTCGTCCAGCAAACCTGCTGTGAGACGTGTGATGTCAAGGGAACCACGTCTCAGGCAGGCAGCAGCTGCTATCGATCGGTCTAACAAGCCCGAGCGGAGGACCCTCCAGGTCCCTTGGACTCGACGCTTCTGCAAATATTGCAAAATTTGTTGCAATTCAAGCACAACATTTTACGATCACCTGCACACCCGTTGCCACAACAACACGAGGGAGAATATCCGATGTCCCTCGATTTGTAAGCTCTGCGACAGGTCCTTTGCATCTCATCGTCACTTGGAGGTCCATCTTACTAGCGCTGCTCACCCACGTGTCGTCTCTCGCAATTCTCACAGGAAGTAAGCGTTCTAGGTAATTTCTGGTAACAAAGCATGTAAATAAGTTACAATCCAATGAATGTTTCATTGCTTTCTCTACATTTAGGTTCCCGCATTACAGTCTTGCTTCAAAATTTTCCCAGATCCCATTCACTGTTACCAGCTACAGTACACTGCAATCACCCATTACAATTCAATGAATCTTTCACTGTTTTCTCCATGCTTGGCTTCTCGCATTACAATCTTGCTGCAAAAGGTTCCCATTTCCCTTTCACCGCTACTAGCTCCCGTACACTCCAATCAACCAGCGGTGTTGTAAGTTTGTCGAATATTTCTACAACAATGTAGTACTATTACATACGTCGGAAGGAGTCCTTTCTAGAATAATCTAGTACGTACAGTATCTTGGATCTCTCTATTTCTAGCCCAATAGAACACTATCTCACGTCCTTATGCACATTTCCACACTATTATAGCCTATTTCACATCAAGTATTCGCCTTATGTATTCGTTCCAAAGTCTATAAAAGGGCTCGTGCAGTTCGGCTGCTAGATGGATCCGAGCCATCACAGTCAAAATAGCCCTCACGGACATCAGCGGTATCCACAACTTTTGTAGGTCAACTGAATTTTGTACTGTAATTCCAATTTATTTCTGAAAATAAAGAATTCTGCTTCCGAGAAAAGTTTTGAATTTAGGGCGATCTCGATTCAATCACTGTAGTTGCCGCGTTGGTAAAAAAGGTGTAAGTCGGCAACTTCATATGCTGGATCAGCCTTTACACGAAGTGGCGCAAGTAAGGTGGTCGTATTTTTAGCTTTTTTCTAGTTTAAAGCACAAAAGCACTGCAAGGTGATTTTGTTTTTTAAACACAGAAGCACGAAAAGGAGCCTGGAACAGTCTTATTATTCAAAATAATCGAACATCAATAGAAAAGAGACGGGATAACTTCGGAAAGAGAAGGGGTTAATAAGAGACGAGAAATAAGAAAATTGGATTTCCATGGTGAGGGGAGGACCCAGGCCTAATATTGGTGGGCCTAGAGCAAACAGTGGAGGTGCTAGACCCAACAGCGGAGCAGCTTGAACTGGTGCAGGTGGCGCCCGTCCGGGGTCGGGAGTACCGCGCCCAAACTATGGTGGGGAACGTCCAAACTCCGGTGGATCTCGTGATAACACTAGCCGCTCACGATCTAACACTGTTGGCCAGCGCCCCAACGCCGGTGACCCACCCCCTAACGCCGGTGGACTACGAACAAACGCATGTTGTCCACGACGCAATGCAGGTGGTCGAAGCACAGGTGCTGGAAGCCCAAGGGAAGTCACTGAGCCTGATTGCCGTCAGTACAGCCGAGCAAGGAGACCACATCACTATTGGACCAGTTATGCAGGACGTACAGATCTCCGGTACGGGTGCAAACGTCCAGAGCAGTTCTCCAGATAGGGGCACCGTTCGAATGGGCCCGCAGGAAGGAAAGAGCAGGGTCTGTTCAATTTATTCTACCCATGGGACCCTGCGCTGAGTCCGCACGTGCCACAAACTCAATTACTCCACAGCTGCAAAGAATATACGACATCCGGTGTCGATGCTCCAGGTGCGGTGACAAAAATCATACAGAAAGTAGATGTACTTATTTTGGATGGACTCTGCGCTTATCGAACTGCAAGTGGTGTGGGTCTGTTCTGCTTGGAAAAGTGGTCGATGGAGTTTGTTGTGGAAACAGAAATTCGAATGGGTGGGGCATAAGCTTCCGTAGAAGACATACAGACGAGTAATTGGAGGATGTATACCATCTCAGGGCTTTCCCTAACAATTCCGTTCAGATGATCTCCTTGTTTGCGTAAGTGCGACCATTGGTGGACTTGCGATTCGTGCAAGGAGGAGGACGATCTTTCCTGAAGCTGTATGGTAACACTGCTCTCGTGTTGCCCTTGAAAGACTCTCGGTACTCCTTCCTCTGGTCCAATGAGCAGTCCAGCCTGCCTAGCAGTGATCAGAGCTCGAACCTCCTACATAATGCTGTCTAAAGTGTCAAAGTGAAATACTTGGACCCCATACTATATCGCCACATTAGGCCACCTCCATCCTTGGTGCAAGGACGGCATTTGCGATTCATACAACTCTTTGCACAGGTCTTCAAGTGATGCAAAAATGCAGGTAGACGCAATGGATGTCTCAGAACGGGCTGCAATGGAAGGGGTTGTCATGGCAGGATACCGAGGAAATCAGCAGGGAGCGGTGATAACAGATCATGTGGGAGGTCCTCTTCCGGAGGACCGACCACTAGTTCCAACCTACCTTCGATCCTACAAAACCACACCTGCTGGCCTTTCCAGGCAGGCTGCTCCAATGGTACATATCGTCGGAAACTCAGAGACTCATTGAAATGAGAGCGGACGTGCAGTTGTCAAATACAAAAAAATGAAGCCATCATTAAAGATTTCGGAGATGGGAGCCTTTCCATTACTCTATCCTTACGGAGACACAAACGAGCCGTTCGAATTGAAAACGTAACTGCAGGCAAAAACGGCGCTGGTTCCAGTACTAACGGCTCCAACCGAAAGAACGTTCAAAACATCACGTGGGGAGAACACTCCAAGCGCCGTCTTTACAGCGATAACATCCTACTTAATTATTCCTTTCTCTTCTAGCAATGGTTACTACGCACATCGACAAACATCGAAGATATTCGATAGGAGTTCCCTGAGAAGCTGCAGACCACTCGAATTGTGGAGGAACGTGGGCTGCAGGGTGCTGCATTGGATGAAGAAGACCCGTTCAGCCCTGGACTCCTGTACCTGCCAGAAAACCATACCGAATCTCCGGCCTGTTGGAGAACGAAGATGCAGGACGTTCAGGCACTGGTTTCCGGACGACACCTACCCTCCCTTTTCATCACTACAACAATGAACCCGTGGAGGGAACAACTTGACAGAACGGGATTGGATATGGACAACAGTTCCACGTTCCGTCTAGTAGGCAGCAAGCCTCGAGTTTTCGACCGCCCAGACTTGGTAGCCCTATTGTATAACCAATTCGCCAATGCTTTCATAAAGGATACACAGGATAATGCAGAAGAACACTTCGGATAAAAGTGTGTGGCCATCGCATCAAAGCTAGAGTTCCAAGCGCGTAATAACCCCTACCACCACATACTTGTCTTCCTGGAAGGAGGAGTCATCCAGGACGTTGACCTCATCGACCAAATCATCTCCGCTGAGCTTCCAACTGAAGATGCACCGTCACTCGCTGTACTGTCGTAGAAGGACCAGAGATGGAAGGTGTCGATTTGGGTACGAGGATCTCGAAGTAACACAAAATAAGACCATTGACGAGAATTGCAACCGCGTGATATATCGAAGGAGAAAGACCGAAGACCTCAAAATGCTTCCCTATAATGCTGCGTTGGCCAAGAAATACCGCGCTCCTATTAACTTGGAGCGAACGCAGGGAAGAGGAGCAGTTGCCTAACTCATGAAGTACGCACCCAAGGCTCCAAAGCCTTAGGAGATAGGGGTAACCGCGGGAGCTAAAGCCGGGGGCACAAGTCGAAATGCAGTCAGAGAAAATATCCGTAACGAAATTCGTTTACATATGCGTGCTAGAGTGACAGGTACAGTAGAAGCGGCCTGGTCTATGGTAGAGTTTAGGCACCTCAAGATATCCCCCGACTGTAACGGCTTATACCGTGCACCTGGAGAACCAGCGAAGCCTCATCATTCGAGGCACTTCTGGGTTGTCTCAGCTTAAAGACACCGGTGTACTGCAATAATTCAAGAGGCCGTCCAAATACCATGACATGAAGTTCCTGGATTACATAGAGGAGTTCCACTTCTACAAGACTCTTCCATCACGATTACGTCCAACCAAGGATCCATCCCTCGAGACGTAGGAGCGCCACGCCACTATGTCGTCCCTCGCAGAGCTCATGAAGATACAGTAGCCCGCATGCGTTTTGCTTCTCCCTCCAAAGTAGAGCTTTTCTCGTTACGCTTGATGCTTCTAGACAGGCCAATTAAATCCTACCGTCACGCAAAGAGATGGGAAAGACCGGAGCTCAACAATTTCCGCGATGCAGCAGCGGCCATGGGGCTTTACGAGGATATCAACGAATACGAAAAACGTCTTGACGAAGCTGTTCGAAGGCATGCCACAACTTCCAGTGTTAGATACAAGATTGTGACACTGTACCAAAAAGGTGGAAACTCCAGCACCAGCAGAATGTTCCAGAAACACGAAGCATATCTCATGGCAGACATCCACAACGGAAGCACGCAGAGCAACTGTACAGAGGCCATGCGAAGACTCATTGAAATATCCGATCGGCATGGAGGATGTCTGCTACGAGAGCATCGCTTCTTCCTTGCATACGTTTCCTTTAATACCTCTCTCAATCAATCCACGTAATTGGCAAGGGCTGGCAAGCACCTCCGCACAATGACGACTTCAGCGCGTCGGGAATATTTGCAACAGAAGTATAGTTAGCTCAACTCACTGGAGAAAAGCTTCTTCGATGAAGTTCTTAACAAACTGCTTCATAGACGTGACGAAAATAACCCCAACACACACGGAAAGATCTACTTCCTACAGGGAAGAGCAGATACCGGAAAGACACACACTCTGAGTCTACTTCGTGACGTAGCAGAATTAAAGGGGATGGTGATAGAGATCACTGCAACAACTGGCATTGCGGCGGCCCTTTATCCAGGTGGTACAACTCTACATAGTCTTCTCGGGTTGGACATCGATGAAAGCGAAAGCAAGGAATCTTCCAGGGTTTCAAAGTATGGGCCACGCTCACAGCGGGCAGAATTGATCAGAAATGCATCACTCTTGATTGTAGATGAAGCATCAATGATACAGAGAAGGCTTTTCGAGCATGTCGATACAATCCTCAAAGATTTAAGATGCAGCGGGGCTGAGCATCGACCAACGTTCGGCGGTCCAACTGTTGTGTTAGCAGGAGATTACCTCCAAATTTTACCTCTGGTTCCTTCTAGAAGGTATGTGGAAGGTGAAAACGGGAATAGTAAGTATATAAACGTGTCTCTACTAGACGAGCTACCTTGGGCATCTAGCCTCTGAACTCAAGTCAAAGTTCTACAAATGACAAGACAGGTCCGCCATAGCAATGAACCCCAATTCAAGAACCTTCTGCTTTCGCTTGCGACGGGAACATTCAGCAACAACATTTTTCTTCCGCTGAACTCAAGTGATTCCTAAACGGAAACGTTCAAGTTTGTCTGGAAGTGGCGAACAAGCAGTGATAAACGAGATGTTCGACTGGACAGACTAATCCTTTGTCCAACAAACCAGTTGGTAGATGAGCACAATGAACGAGCATTGGAGGTATTTGCAGGAACCAAATTGGAACTGTACTCCTGCACAAAGGTACAGCCACTTTTGTCTACTCTAGAAAGACAGCAGAACCCAGTGAGGAGTATGTTGTTCCCGAGATGACCTACAACTTCTGTCCCACCGGTGTGCCGCCTCACAAGTTGGAGTTCAAAATTGGGGCCCCGGTTATGGTTATTAGAAACGTCCTTCACCCCCAAGATTTTTAACGGGATGATCTTTATTGTTATGAGAAACACTCGAAGGATGCTATACGTGGCTTCGTTGCATTCAGAGGGGAACGAAGGGGAAACGTTTGCATTGCACCGCGTCAACTTCCAGTTCAACTTCCATGGTGTCAAGGTAACGCGAAAACAGTTTCCAGTGCGACTGGAATTCTCAGGAACGGTTCAAAAATTGCAAGGAAAAGCACTGAGGAAGGTGGTCGTCGACCTGCGATCGAACTTCTTCTCAAACGGACGACTATACGTGGCTCTGTCCCGAGTGAGAAAGTCAGAGGATATTCTTCCGCTCCGAAAGGATGCGGAAGCTTCTCGAGGAGCTCCCAGGATCCAACCAATGCCTGTGAAGGTAAGGAACCCTTTGCTGAGAGAAGCGGCTGACTTCGCAGAGCACTAATAGTAGTAGTAATTCCAATATGTTCGGTTTATATTTCCAAGTCTGTGTGTTTTTATGGCTTTCTTATATGGGTTTTTATTCCGGGCAGGATTACTTGGCTCTGTTACGGTTATTCCATTAAACAAGCGAAATGAGTTTATTTCAATTACGTTTTTGCGACGAGTATGTCATTAGATGCGGTTCCCAAGAACAACCATTATAACTCCAAACTTTATAAGTTTCCCTACAAGGAGGAGCTTAACTTGAGATACCAGAGCTCGCCAAGCGATGAAAGCTTGTCAAGCGTTGAACCTCCCCGGGGATACGGGGCTCGGGGGCCGAAGGCCCCTGAGCGTTCCTTGTTCTCTCCTTAATAATAATTTATATGTGTAATACCCCTACCATTCCACTATTAAACATTTTTTCTGCTAGATTATAGTACAAATTTAAGTTGCGCGCCAATCTGCGCCAATCAAAAAAAATCAGAAGCAGCACCAGCTTCAGTTTCAGCTGCAGCAAAGCTAAGAATCAATTGGTCAACCTGGCACCACCCCTATCAATACTCTAAACTTTAGATTACTTCGTTAAAATTTTCTTACACGTGTTTTATCATAAGATCTACAGTGCGTCCTGTTGGCCACCGTGCAGCAGGCCGGGGGCCGAAGGCCCCAGGATGGCTAGACCGTTCAGAATGCACCAAGTGGACCAATGATGGTTGGGTATCGGCGATATCTCCCACGCCTATATCCAATGGATGCTTGTAATGTTGACCAATCAAAATCGAACATATGGCTTGCAATACGGTTCACTGGTCTCCCTGTACTGTAAGCCAATTTTTCAACTTCGAACCCCGCCCCTGCGGCAAATGTTTTTCGCAGCGAGGGGGCCAAAGGCCCCCGAGCCTTCTTTGTTACCTTTAAATAATGGTTGTACTAAGAGTGAGTCCCGAAAGGGGGAGGCGCTTCCGTAGAAAATAAACTTTTATTACTAAATTTCTTGCATGCCCATCAAAATTTGTCCAGTAGAAAAATCAGCTTCTGTAGATCTCAATTTTTGTTTGTCCACCTGGCACACCGCTATTCATTACTGTGCTGGTAGTTGGCTTCTGGCGTTACGGTATTGAGGAACGGCATGGTTTCGGAGGCGTTTGCACCCGGTTCAAAACGATTCCCAACGTTTCAGCTTTCGAAAATGCTTATGAGTACTACTATTGCTACTATCATAAGTGTTATGTATACTAACTATACATGTATATGTATACTAACTATTACTATTACTATTATAAATGCTACTATTGCTTTTTTGAGTGCTACTATATTCTACCCACTTTTATTGTTCAATTAATATGTACTATTGGGAGGAGGGGTGGGGAAGCCAAAGCAGGGCGTCGAATATTTAGGACGGCTGAAGTCCCCTAAGTGACTTTTTAATGCATAGTAGTGTGTATTGCAGGCTATTTTCTACTCATTAATCGGTCAGCTTGTAAGCTGGCCAAGTAATGAGCAGAATTTTGTCAAGACATTGGTCAGATGGTCATTTGCCCAAAACATGGCAGTACATAAACGAAGGAAGTGGCTCTGTGAGATCAATTGCAGAAAAGCTGGATATAGGCATTCACTATAATTCCGAAAATATGGTACTGCAAGGAGGGCTTGTTTTGCATCTTTAATACTTGCTGCAAATCATGCGTGTTCGTAGTGCTTTGGGGCGGGAGATGTATTGTAGAGATACCACGAATCGCACGATTGGGTAGCAGATTCGGCCTGTTCGCTCGAAGGAAGTATTATTTATTTAGATTGAACCCTTGGCCGAAATGTCGGGCGAATTCAAAGGATTCCAATAGTTATACTTCTACTGGAATGGGAGTGTAATTAGACTGTAGTTATGATACAAATTAGTTTAAAGCATGTGCTTCCCGACCTATTTGCGGTGCGATGGTGGATATTGATGAGGTGCCAGTATGATTCAGTTTGAAGGGCAACTGTACAATTACCCAGTGAGTCCTGCATTTCTATTAATTTTTCGGAGGTTTCTCTTGATTCTCGTTTGTGAAGAGAGACAAGAAACGCACCGCTAGGCATGCTATAATATATCAGTACATACGGGTAAATGTATAATATATACAGTGGTGGTACAAAGTATTAGACGCCCCATATTTTTATCACTTACGTAGGATGACAGTGCAGCTTTATAAAAGAACTAATATAAATTTACGTGCTTTTGATACCTAGAGTGGCGTAGGAAACGGAACATAAAAATATCCAATAATGGAGGAGTTTTACGGAAATAAAATTAGCGCTGTCGGTATTTCCGAGAATTTGATGGGTTGGTTGTGATACCTCTTTCTGAGAGGTGAATACAGTTGCCAAAAAGGCGGATATGATTACCGCCTCTCCTACTGGTATGCTGTGGAAGGGAAAGTCGGCCGCAAACAAACAAGGGGTTAGTTGCGCGGTAGTTGAGTTTCTAGTGGTCTTTTCTGTTCTTGTTGCTAGCTAGAAGGTCTGCAGCTATTCCGCCGACTTCTTTTTGCTTATAAAACTTAGCTAAGTATGTCAAAGTAGCCTAATCACACCATAAACGAACTATCTTCCGTAAACTGGCCGAAGCATCGCCGTAATGGCCATTTGGGCAGACAATAGTCCTTCCTAGTTAGTCATATCTAGGTACTCTAGCCGAAATACCTTCTATTCATTCATTTGCTACACTGTTATGGCCGAATAGGTAGGATGGTAGCATTTGTCAGCCCATTCAGCACATACAGTGCCGATAATGGGCGCCAAGCCGTTTCTAGTTCATCCATCTGTGAATAGTATAAACGTTTGGAGGTACAGTACCTAATGTTGGTACCGATTTCAGGCTATACTAGAAATAGAACATAACTACTATACGGGATATTTTTCATAGCGAATATGGGCCTTTGTTATCGTCGTATACTCTAGCAAAAGCATCAGGCCAGAACTACAAACACATTTGGTATTGCAGTTGAAGTATATCTGTGTGTTCTCATTCAGACCACATTTCAGTATTCGATCTTTCTATCCTTCGATTGAATAACCATATCTGCATCGAACCCAAAAGATTTTGAAGGATGTATTTTGGGATTTTACCCCAACAATCCATGACCCCTTCATCCAAGGAATCCAGTACTTCAAACTGCCTTCAGTTCTCATGAACCCTTCTCCCAAGTATTCCCCATAGATTTTCAAATGGTTTTAGGTCTGGAGAACATGCAGGCCATTCTAAGACTCGTATAACCTCATGACGGAGCCAATTTTCTCAATTTTTGAAAGGTTTCACGGTGCCCCGACTTTCATAAAGGTAAAAGAAACCGTTAAATCATCAATAAATGGTAACAAATTATGTTGAAGAGGATTCACATAATTCTTCCCATCTAGTTTACCTCCTACAACAGCCAAAATAGTCTTCTTAATCCTGAAAAAGCATCCCAATCCATCAAACGTTTCCCTCATTCTGGGGCTTTCAAAAACTTCTGGTTCTTTTCTTTAGTCATGCCAATGATAAGCGAATGAATCTGGACCGTCTAAGTTAAACTTCTTCTCGTCAGACCACAGGATTGAAGCCCACTTCTCATTTTTTTTCTATAGCTCAGGACTCCCTAATAGACATATGATGATTTTTTAACGCCGGTCAGGTCATAACCTTCTGGTAACGAAGATGATTGAAATCTTGCAGCACTTTTCGAATTGTGCGAGGACTGGCCTTGTTTTTAAAGACTTCAAAATAGCCTTAGATCCCATTTTTGACGTCTGAGCCTCTGTGATGATGCCCCTTCTGTCTCCTACAGATAAAATTGGCGGCCTCCCAGTCCTTCTCTGAGAATCATACTTCCCCGGATTCCATAGGAAGTTGTTCACAGCTTTCCTGCTCTTGTCTAGCTCATCAGCCATGCTTGATAAATACTGACCAAAACTGGTGTAGTTAAGCCAGTCTTTGGTCTTTCTCGAAATCCGTGATATTCTCACCTCTACACAATTTGAGCGGGCAAAGAAACAGTTGAGGAGCCTGTAAACCTGTTCCTCAAACTCATCTCAGTAAGATACAAAATTCTCCACTTCCTTGCTTTGCATCTTCAGTGATAATTAGTGGGAAACAGTCTGGAATGTGTGTATATACCTTCGGCCAGGTGTTTTAACGATATATGCGTATGACTCTTCCAAAATTCGATATTTTTATGTTCTGTTTCCTCCACCAATCTAGGTATCAAAAAGCACATATATTTGTATCGTTTTTTATACTACTTGAAGTGGAACTGGCGCTCCCCGCACGTACGCAGAGGGGAGCAGAGAGAAACTGACCCCGTGTAGCGGATACGAAATACCCCCGACTGTCTCTGCCGTTGGTATCTCTTTTTACTGGTCGATGGCTACCTCTTTTGGTATCTCGATGTTGTTGCTGCCTTTTATAGTGCGTCTTCGGCCTCAACCGGGCCCCATGCCAAAAGGCGACGGCGGTCGCGGTGGAAATATCGGTCACACAGCAGCCAATGTTTTTCACCCATTTGTCACACAACGGCGGGTTATCATACCGTGCAAATCCAATTTGCCACCGTACTGCATTTTCATCATATACGTAAGTGAAAAGGAAATTATCACTTTAATGACAAGCTAAGCAATCACCAGAAACAATGAGTAACGTAAGGAAGGTAGGCATGGCGCCCTATGTAATGTAGGCATGAGTGTATGAAGGGATAGAGAAACGAAGGAAACGATTTGAACTGTCTTAAGACAAGGGATGGGAGGGAGGGAGAACGAAGGAAAGAACTTACCGGGAGCTGGTAGTGCGGGATGCCCGG
>JAUBNZ010000121.1:0-24686 GCA_032355485.1 Bonnemaisonia californica
CCCTATCTATATACTCCCCTTGAAACGTTCTGAAAAAAATATTTGAATCGATAACTTCTGAATTTACATGAGGGAACTCAAAAAATACCTCAATACTTCCAGTACCACTCTTGACCATATCGATTATATCTTGATAGAGGCTATGCTTTTCTTTAATTTTAAACCTTGAACATCCATGACGTTCAGCGGTCTGACCCATACGTGCAATGATATAGTTATTCGCGTTATTTTTTAGTGGGAATTTACTCTTCGGAATAAAAATTTCAAACTGTCCATACTCTGTAAAGTTGAAACTTTTTTCATCTAAAACCTCTAAGCGATAGTTTGATGCATTTCTGGAATAACCTAACTTTGTTATGCGCTCATCTGAGGGTAAAACCACGTTATCAGGTGTTAATAAGAACTTAAAGTTTCGAAAAGTATAACCTTTAGAATTTGTGTACTGTACAACCTCAATATTTTGTAACTGTTCAACACCTGCACTAAGTGATTTGTTCATATAAAATGATACGGATAGTAGGGTGATAATGAGAAACACTTTGTTCATATTCGAGCCCTTGATAGTTTTTAAATAACTACTTATGACTGAAAGCTTACAGTAACACTCAATCTTTTTCACTGTACCAATGATCGTACCCTCATTTAATACCGGTGTTTTAAAATGGCAAAAATCTGCTATTTAGGTATGGCAGAGAACAGCCAAAAGCGGACGTAAGCGTGACTGACTTGCGGCTATTGAAATTCACAAAGTTGAAGGTCTGCATAAGACTGTGATTTCAATTGATGGACGCAACACATTGGTTAAACCTCTCTGCTGGTGATTCATAGTTTAGCGTTTTTCTTGGTCTTTCGTTCAACTGTCTAGCCACCTGACTTAATTTTTGCTGGCTATGAATACTCAAATCAGTTCCTTTGGGGAAGTATTGCCTTAGTAATCGGTTAGTATTTTCGTTTGAACCGCGCTGCCAAGGTGAACTCGGATCGCAAAAATACACCTGTATATTAGTCGCGATGGTAAAATCTTTATGATTATTCAGTTCAGAGCCTCTGTCCCAAGTGAGAGTTTTGTATAGCTCACTAGGGAGTTTCTTAGCCTGCTTAATCAATGCTGCAATCACCGTGGCTGTTTTTTTATCTGATAGTTTTGCCAGCATAACGTAGCGTGAATGACGCTCTACTAATGTCGCAATGAAGGTGTTTTTAGAGCCTTGAATAAGATCACCTTCCCAATGACCAGGTACTGCTCTATCTTCTATTTCTGCTGGGCGTTCGCTAATGGGTATCGCATCTACAATTTTGCCGAGGCCTAAGCCTTTCAAGGATGTACTTCGGGACTTTCTCACAACACGCTTTGTTCTTAGGCACTGCTGCAGCTCCTTTTTTAATGCACCTCTGGTTTGAATGTAAAGCGTTTTATAAATAGTTTCGTGTGACACCTGCATGTCCAAATTATTCGAGTATTCTCGTTTTAGCCATCCAGCTATCTGCTCAGGTGACCAAGCACGTTTTAGCTTTTGAGCGATGATATAACACAGTACTGCGTTAAGTTTGAGTTTACACGTTTTAGGGCGCTTGGCATTGTCCCATGCATTTGCGTCAGCTCTGCTTGCTCTATAAGCCTTAACTCCACCGTGACGTTTAACCTCACGACTAATAGTTGAAGGCGCTCTGGAAAGTCGACTAGCAATTTCTCTTAGCGAGAGTTTAGCTGCTAGTCCTCTGGAAATCTCTTCTCTTTCACTCAGCGTTAATGCTTGAGGGTGTCGCTTCAATTCCCGAGGTCGAATACCACCAGTGGCATAAATCGTGGGCATGATGGATGAATGATATCGGTCAAACATTCGAGCTATATCATGAAGAGAATCACCTTGTTTATATCTATCCCAAATTAAGGCTTTTTGTTCAGGCGAATAGTAAATGCGTTTTCTTTGTTTCATAGCAACGTACCCCTTCAATAAGGATAGCGTTGCGTCCACCAATTGAAATCACAGTCGAAAGCAGACTTTAATAAAGGTTAACAAAACTACCAGCGAATGTCAGCAGGCACGAAGCCACTATCAGGTTTTGTTATCTGCTTTAAATGAAGTAAGCCGCACTAAGTTCTAGCCAATACGGTCAACCTTCAATCATGACTCATCAAACTTTCGTTTAGGCTTGTCGAGGAAGCCTCCGTTTGTCATCATATCGTGAGGTTGCCGAAATACTGACACCACTAGCAACATTAGAAGGTACAACTCCACGCAAAGCCATTTCTTTAAGCACTGTATGAAAAGAAAACAGTGTTTTGTGGGCTATATAATGTGTGCAGTTCTCAGCAAGCCATGAACGAAATTCTACAATATCAGGGGTACCGAGTTTTTGTAGTGTCTTAGGCCACGAATAGGGTTTCATAATTGTCGCTCTGCGGCGATAGGTTTGCATCGTATACTGAGTGACAGGCTCGTTAACGTCAGTCCCTCCCTTCTCACAAATATCAAGCCATTTATCGATACCATCTTCTACAGTTTCATTAGACCATTATGACGTTTAGATTGAACAAATTTCATACCAAAAAGTTCAACAGGCCCTAGTCTATAGATGAATCAAAATGGACTGTTGATCTTTCTTTATCATATTACTAACAACCAAGCTAAATGAGTTATCAATCAATCTTTTCACTTCTCCTTCAGGAACAGTTCCATCAAAGTAGATCGTAATCCAGTGTTTTTTATCCATATGATAGCCAGCGGTAATAGCTGAGAAAATGCCTCGAAGGGCCTCTGCTTCATCGGGATCACATTTTAGGTTGATGATCATCTTCTCTTCACGCCAGCCGACTAACGCAAACATCTTGTTTTTGACTTTATACACGTAGGCGTCATCGCCAAAAGGGAAACTTTGTATAGTCTCTGGCTTCGATAAGAGGTATTGATTTAGTGTTTCAAGTTCCATGTTTTGTCCTTAAAAATAAATAAGCTCCTGCAAATATGCTAGTCAACATAGGCCATGTCAATGAAACCCTAGGAATTGAATCAATCGAAGGTTCAGTAGTTACTCAACAGCAACCAAAGCTCTCTGAATAAACTTCTCTTTTTAATAGCATTTGTCCTCAATTCCAAGAGTGATTCAGCGTTATACCATTGCCCTTGTTTAATAATAGCGGTCGCTTCCCTTAATGCAGCAAGATCTTCAATAGGGTTAACTTCGGTAAATATAAAATCTGCTCGATATCCTTCTTTTATTTGACCTAGTTCAGCAGATAATCCGAGCACTTTTGCTGGTGTAAAAGTTGCTGCTTGAATGACTTCAAAATTTGAAAGCCCCGCTTTTGCTAATAAAGCTATTTCCGAGTGCATTGCTAATCCATAGGGTGATAACAACACGCCTGCATCAGAACCAATCAATAATGAGATCCCTAATTCATGAGCTTGTCGCGTAATCTCAATCAAGTAAGCTAATTCTTTCTGGTTGTAATCGGCTACTTCCTGCGAGCTATCTAACCAACGTCTAACTTGTCCTCGTTTTTCAATGTATGACACAAACGGTGGTATGAAATCGTTTGGCTGCGATAACAAATACGTTTCTTTTTCACTACTGATTTTTGTGAGATGTTCAAAAATACTCAATGTCGGTGTTATAGGAACATTTAGTGTTTTGATGCGATCTAACGTTTGTTCCAACTTTGCTTGATCTTGCCTATAAGCCAACGGTCCTTGAAAAATATCTTCAACATGCTCAAATGACTGCAATCCTCCAAGCCTGCTCCAGAGCATATTTCCTGATGGATGAGGGCCATGTTTAGCAACCGGAATACCTAACGAATCAGCCTTACTTATAGCCGCGTCCAACGCCTCTTCAGATAAGCTGCCATAAACTTTAATTAAATCATACCCTGCCTTAAAAGCACTCAGTACAGCCCGTTCAGCTTCCTGTTTTGTTTCAACATAAGTTTCTAGTGGCGTATCTTTATATCCCGTAATAATCGGACTACTCACATTCACCGTACTTCCCCATAATTCGCCACCATTCAGCTTATTTCTCCAACCCAAATGTTGAGGCATACCATTCATAATACGCATATGCACTACACCATAAGAAAGAGAGATGGCAAACGCGGCTTCGTCATAGACATGTGTGTGCATGTCGATCAACCCAGGTGTAACAAACCCTCCGTGACCGTCAACAACGGTAGCTTCGCCATAATCGATATGAACATGGGTAGGATTAATAGATTGTATGACCCCGTCTTTAATAAATATCTGTTGTTTAAGAACGATGGTTTGGTTCTTTGAATCAATAATATTCACATTTTTCAGGAGAAGCGGTTTTATCTGTTCGTGATTGTTAGATTGACAACTAGTGAGAGCAAACATCAAGAAACAGGTTAAGGAAATGGAGATCCAACGGGTTAATAAATGCATAGTTAAACAAGACAGAATGAATGATATATAGCGCACAGTTTGACTCACCACCGGTTACGCTGCGTTCCGAATCAAGATTCGGAACGTTCTATTACTTGATATTACTCGCTTTGAATTGGCTAGGCGTTTCACCAGTTAGTCTTTTAAAGGTTTGATTGAAGCTGGTTTTTGAGTTGAAGCCGTTTTCCAGTGCTAAATCCAGTAATGATTCATTGGGTCGTGCAGCAATTGCACCTTTAACGGCTTCGACTCTAAACCGATTGATGTAGTCGTTAAAGTTAAGTTCGGCGCACACGTTAATCGCACGCGAAATATCGCGAGACTGTAACCCGGTTAAACTCGACAAATCAGCCAAACTTAGTCGTGGCTTGCAGAACCAAATCTTACTTTTAATCTCATTTTCGAGGTGTTCAAAAATAACCCTGTAATCACTTGTTTGAGATTCACCAACGTCATCCGAGCTATTAATCGATGTTTCGAGTTTGCTGTCGGTATCAACCCTCGCTCTTATCAAGGATGAAATACCGTCGCTATACTCGATAAGCTTTTTAATCAGGACCGCGAAAATAATCAGACTAACAAATGTACTTGCTCCCTGCCCCCATTGATTCCAATACAAACCGAGAGTTTGCTGAGCATTCAGCCGCACAAGATCTAGCACATGAACCAAGGTAGACAATCCTAGTAACAATGCAAACCAGTGTAATGACAGTTCTTCGGAATCCGAGCGTATATCGCTTAAGTTGTTACTAAATCGGTTAGCTAGTCGAAACGTTAACAACGCATAGGTAATTTGAGACAACGTGCCAAAACCGATTACCCATTGAGGATAGTGTGTAAAACCAAGAGACAAAGCCATTGGCAACAAGTGAAAGCTTAACTTCCAATTTAACTTTCGTTGAACAAGCGATAAGGCAACAAGATAAAATAACGGTCCGTAACCCACGACAAAAATGGGTGAAACAAGATGCCAACTACGTGTATCAAAAACCTCTTCTGCTATGTTGATTACGATGGACAAACATCCGAATAACAAAAGCCAGCATACATAACGATAATGCTTGTGGTCTTTTATGAGGTATAAACCAAAGAGTAAGAGCGTCAAACCACCAAACTGAAGCACATTAACCCAATGCAATGTCATCATTTAGCATGCGCCCATCTAGAATATTTATTCACTCGATTGCGCTGTTTTAATAAACTCATCTATATATCCAATCTCGTTGTCTTCTTCTCTAGTTCCCAAAAAAATCTGCTTAAACATACCTTGCTTCCCCAATCGAACAGGAACCAAATCCAACTCTTGTATGTATTCTTCCACCAGCCATTTAGGTAAGGCGCCTACTCCCCTACCAGCAGCTACCATATGCAACATAATTTCGGTTGTTTCTAATGTACGGTGCTGTTTAACACTGCAACCTGCGGGATGCAGAAACTGACTAAATATATCCAAACGACTCGACTCAACAGGGTAAGTAATCAAAATATCTCGACCGATATCCTGAGGTCTTGCGTAGTCGGCTTCAGCCAATGCATGTTGGTTATTCACTACTAGTACATGTTCATAATCAAATACAGGGGCATAAATTAAACCACGCCTGAAAACAGGATCAGGCGTGACCAACAAATCAACTTCATACCCCAGCAACGCGCCTAAACCACCAAATTGGAATTCTTGCTTCACATCAATGTCTACATCAGGCCATTGTGCCAAAAAAGGCTTTATCACTTTAAGTAACCATCGATAACAAGGGTGACACTCCATACCTATTCGTAACGTGCCTCTGCGACCTTTCGCAATGTCAGAGATTTGGCCCTCACAATGTTCGAATTGAGGCAATACGCGATTGGCCAGTGACAACAGCCTATGCCCCGCTTGAGTTAATCGCAGTTGCCTCCCTTCTTTCTCCCACATTGGCGTACCCAGCTGAACATCCAGCTTTTTTATCGCATGGCTCAACGCCGATTGCGTTAAGTACAAAGCCTCGGCGGCTTTTGTTAACGTTCCGTATTGTTGGATGGCTTGAATAATCTGTAAGTGTGTACGATCTAACATCTATGAGTAACTTTCATCATTTAATGAAAATATATCGATATTTATAATTGATTGCAATACATACACTTGCCTCATTAATACAATATGAGACTACAACAATGATCACCACACACAACTTAGGCTTTCCTCGTATAGGCGCCAACCGAGAGCTTAAATTCGCATTAGAGCAGTATTGGAATAACGATATTGATGCCGACTCGTTAGAAGCAACAACAAACCAATTACAGTCAACACGCCTCAACGAACAAACCAACCTAGATTACGTCCCTGTAGGCGACTTCTCTCTGTATGATCACATCTTAGATACCAGCTTTTTATTAGGCAATATACCTGCTCGTTTCAATCATCAAGGTGACAATAATTTAGAGGATTACTTTAGGGTCGCCAGAGGGCGTGGCAACAAAGAGGAGAACTGTTGTGCAGCCGCAGGTGAAATGACGAAATGGTTCGACACCAACTACCATTATATTGTGCCAGAAATAACGAAAGACACGACATTCCAATTAAACCCTGATAATTTGCTCAAACAAATCAATGACGCACGCCAATCAGGATTTTTATGTAAGCCTGTTATTGTGGGCCCCATAACCTACCTATACCTCAGCAAAAATAAAGACAGTGTTAATCAATTGAGTTTGCTTGAGAAAATCCTTCCGATCTATCAACAACTCTTTGATCTGCTTGCTCGTACAGGCATTGAATGGATTCAGGTAGACGAACCGGCTCTGGTAACCGAACTCAATAACGAATGGCAGTTAGCTTATAAATACGCCTATCAGTTTCTTAAAACAGACAAAGTGAAATTGTTACTCACAACCTACTTCGGCACATTGGCAAACAACTTATTAACGGTCGCTAGTCTGCCAGTTGCAGGCGTGCACATCGATGTTAGCCAAAATAGAGTCGAAGCAGAACAGCTTCTTAATACATTACCGAATAATAGTGTCTTATCACTTGGTATCGTCAATGGTCGCAACGTATGGAAGAGTAATCTCAATAGTATCCTTGATTGATTGGAGCCTCTATCGAAAAAGTACCCAGAGCGTTTATGGATCGCACCGTCCTGTTCTTTACTGCACGTTCCCGTTGACCTCAGCAGTGAAACACAGATCCCTGACCACATTCATAGTTGGCTTGCTTTTGCTAAACAAAAGTTAGAAGAGATCCAGATTTTAGGCGTAGCATTGAACAAAGGGCGTGCAAAAGTATCGACAGAATTGGAAGAGAACCAACATGCGATCCGAAGCCGCTTAACGTCAAAAGAAGTGCACAATGTGCAGGTCCAAAACAGAACGGCTGCGATTACCACTGAACAACTTAACAGAACGAGCGACTATGCAGTAAGGGCACAACATCAACGCACCAAACTGAAGCTCCCTATTCTGCCAACCACAACTATTGGTTCGTTCCCTCAAACTTCCGACATACGACTAACTCGTAGCCAATTTAAGCAAGGAAAAATCAGCGCTATTGAATATACAGACACAATGCAGAAACACATTAATGCCTGTATTAAAGAGGAACTGGGACTTGATGTCCTTGTCCACGGCGAACCAGAACGCAACGACATGGTCGAATACTTCGGTGAACAACTTAATGGTTTTACCAAAACACAATTAGGTTGGGTGCAAAGCTACGGTTCCCGTTGTGTAAAACCCCCTATCATTTTTGGAGATGTTAGCCGTGAACACCCCATGACAGTGAGTTGGACTCAATACGCGCAAGAACAAACGGACAGACCCGTCAAAGGCATGCTGACAGGTCCTGTCACCATATTAAATTGGTCATTTGTTCGTGACGATCAACCAAGGAGCGACACATGCCAGCAAATTGCCTTAGCAATAAGAGACGAAGTCATAGATTTAGAGCAAGCAGGTATCCATATTATTCAAATTGATGAAGCGGCCCTACGTGAAGGATTGCCCCTTAAGCAATGTGAGTGGCAAACATACCTCGACAACGCGATTACAGCGTTTAGATTGAGCGCGAATGGCGTTAAAGATGACACGCAAATTCATACACATATGTGCTATTCGCAATTCAACGACATCATCGCCGACATCGCCAAATTAGACGCCGACGTCATCACCATAGAGACATCGAGATCAGACGCAACACTCCTCAAAGTGTTTGAAGACTTCGCCTATCCCAATGATATCGGCCCCGGCGTGTACGACATCCACTCACCCAACATACCGAGTACAGAAAGTATGATGGAACTCATTGAACGCGCAGCGACCAACATTCCATTAGAACGCTTATGGGTTAACCCCGACTGCGGCCTAAAAACACGCCAATGGAAAGAGGTTTTACCAGCTTTGCATAACTTGGTACAGGCCGCGAAAGAATTGCGGGCAAAGCATACGAAAAAGGTAGCTTGATATAATGTTGAAGACACTTCAAAGGAAGTCATAACCTCTGAATATCGTTCGCTCGCCTGTGCTACATTCGATATTAAAGCGCAATTAATAACCAGAAAGGATTAGCAAATACAGTAACAAAACAGCATCAACTTTTCACTATTGCCGAAACATAAAATTCATGGTGTTAGGTTTATATACCGCAACACACTTTCAAAGAACAAGCCTTGCATACGCAAGGCTTTTGTAGACTTAAAAATTTTCAGGTTTGTAAGAAATGTTATCTGATCGAGGCTAATCAGAAATAGCTTCGAGCTTTTTAGTTTTAAGTATCTCTTTAGCGCCATCTTCTTTAGAAACAATTTCAAGTTGAGGTCGGCCTGCAATAATACCGACACCAATTTTACCTTTGACGTATTGGGTCTCTCCCGCTTTCATATCTAATGTTACTGACGCTTTTGTCTCCGTTTTTGCCCACAATTCAATCTCACCAGGTGTTGTATAGAAAGGGAAATACCCACCATTCGCTAATTTAACTATTTCGTTGTCTTCATCCTTAGGCCCAGAATGAACCTTAAAGCTAATGGCAGAACCAACAAACGAACTCGGTCGATATATATAAATTAATGCTTGTTCATTACTTACTTCAGGCTCAGGCGAATAAGCAGGCCCAGTTGCTGCACACCCGCCTAATATAAGACTAAAACCTATTATTAGGTATTTAAATATGTTGCTTTCACGATTTTCCATCAGACTTCCTTTTGGTTTTTAGTGCAGAGTAAACCCTGCTTTTTTAGTAATTCTTTATCTGCTAGTACCATACTGTCAATATTGTCTCGGATGGCGATCAGTCCTTTCTTTCTTATCTCAGTCAACGTATCGCCATGCGAAAATAAAGTTTTGTATTTTGATAAATTAAGGGCGTGTCGATAGATTTTTTCGAATCCATCAGGATTTGAAAGTATTAATTGTGCCGATACGAATGTTGTATCTTCGGACTTAGGAACGCCCAAAAATATGAACGGATTATATAAATCAAAAATAGTATCTGACTCAACGTTATACTTAACCTCATACTCGTATGATATTGAATTAAAACTGTCTTTTTGGTCTTTTAGTATATTAGGAACATAATCTAAATTGGATGAGGGATAAGCTAAGTCGCCGCAGACAATACTTCTATGTATGGTTTCTAAGTTTTCTATAGGAGCAATAGAGTACCTAGTTGTGGAGCAAGCGGAGAGCAGACCTAAAATAGCGACGCATGTAACAAGGGATAGCGTGTTTTTGGCAAAGATTGTTCGTATCATTAAAACTCCATTTTTGACGAGTCCATTATGCAGTATTTACTCTAAATCACAGCTATCCCAAAATCAACATTATTACTCAAAGTAAAATATTTCACTCAAAACTGCTTTACATCTAAACACTTATCCAATTTTCCACTTAACCCCCATCCGCCAAACCGGTCGGCTACGATAGCTCTTATTTGATTATTCCCTTTTACCAGTGGAAGATAAGCTACAACCTGATCAGGGTGCATCAACCCATCTTGTCGTCTATCAGCATACCGGTAGTCAGCATCCTGATACAAAATTGGGGTACCGTTCACAAACAGCGTAATTTCGTCACTATAGCCTAAGTGTAACTCACAAATTTGTGATTCCTCTGATTGCAGGGTGACTTCAGCAGCAATCGCCCAATGCCTTGATTTATCGGGTATAGGCCTCGACCTCAGAAATTCAAAACTACCATCTGATTGCATGCTTGGTATTGACCACTCACTAGCATTTGGTAACTCTGGGATTTCGATCACTGGACCTTTAGGTGAATCAAACGCGGGTGATACATGCCACTTTGTGATTTGTCCTTCGGGCAATGTGTCAATACTATTTGCTCTACTTTTAGACGCTCCCCTTCTAGTGACTTTTAAACCGCTAAAATAAGCGCTGTATTCAGCTGAGCTATTTCTGGGGACAAACCCTCGAAACGATAAGCCACCCGCTTGAGGTTTCCGCCCCAACTCATTAATGACTAATGCGGCTTCGGGATTATCATCTACCCACAACTTCATCTTTTGTCCCTTCAACTCCAGCTTAACTTTGATCCACTGGTTAGCTGGCAATGTCACTGGTGCGGTGCCTTTCTTCCCATGATAGATTTGCCATGCAGAACGACGCTGAAATACAGGTGAATATTGCACAGCGTCAGGCGCATTGCTCTTATGATTCCTAAAATAAATGGCTTCACGCTCTTCATCAGAATCAGTGCGAAAATACAAATAACTGAAAGCTCTTTCTCCTGACATGTAAATCTCAAACTCAATAATCCCGTCTTCCAACTGCATATTTTCCAAAACAGCTTTGCCAGATTGGATCTTTATGGCTTGACGACCTGCCACTCTCTCCAGTTTTACGCCATCGTTATCAAACTTCCAGTTGGGATCATCAACATCAAAGACTTCTTGAGCGGTACTCACCCCTGAAAATGCCGTAATAAAAAAGAACAAAGAAGCCAAACTGCGCATTTTATAAATCAACATAGTCACCATTCCATAAACTCAGAGAAGAGTTTAATTTTAGATTCAAATAGCACCATTCGACATAGAATAAACACGCCTATTTCGGTACTTTTCAATGATAAGTTGCTTTTAGTTGTAAATAAATATGAAGATAACAGTATAATTTCACTCAACCTCTTTAAATCAAGGTGCAGTGCTTATGCTTAAATATAACAGTAAAAAGTATGGATATTTCAACACGAAATAGAGAAAGAGATAGATATGTCGACACCTCGTGACCATGTTATTAATGATGTTAAAAATGTGGACTTTTCAAGGCATAAGTATGGTTCGGAATTGCTTATTGATGTTGCATGGGTACATGAGATGCCTACGTTCGAAAAATCTACGTTACCTTACCGACTGAGTTTTTATGACATTACGCTTATCTCTAATGGTACCGGCTATTTCTGGCTCGATAATGAACAACACGCCATATCTCCTAATACCTTATTTTTCACATCTCCCGGACAAGTGAGGCGTTGGTTTACCGACGATCTAGATGGCCTTTGTTTATTCTTTCCTGCCGAATTTCTATTAGAACATTTCAATGATTCGTTGTTTCTACATCGACTTCGCTATTTCCATACAGGGAGTGGCCCTCTATCACTCACCATCAGTACAGAACAACGGCAATACTTAACGGAACGACTCAATGCTATGCGTGAAGAAATGAATGAGCTAAGCGACGACAGCCCTCACCTATTGCGTGCAATAGCCTATGAAGTTTTAGTCAAAATCAATCGTTGGTACGCACTACACAATGGCCAACAATTAGATCATTTATCCCAACAAACCATCTCGCAATTTCGTCAGCTCATTGAACAGCACTTCAAAACAACGCAAAGCGTAGCCGAATATGCAGGCCTATTAAGCCTGACGCCCGGCCATTTAAATTTTTTGTGCCAAAAACACTTAGGTACTAAAGCAAGCCAATTAATTCATGCACGCGTTATCGAAGAAGCTCGTAGATTATTGGTTCATACAGAGCAAAGCATCGGCGTCATCTCCCAACACCTTGGATTCAAAGACAGCTCCTACTTTAGCCGTTCGTTTAAACGCACAACACATCATTCACCAGTGCATTATAGAAGATTAGGTAAACAGCGATTAAAATAGGGTTGTTCTAGAGTCATAAAATCGCGTCATATATATGATCCAGTTGCCTAGCTACAATATTATTACCTATTGGTGATAACATATCTTTCTCGTTCAGTAAGATAACTATAGGACTTAATGATCCCCATTTGTTTTGCTTAGTTCGTAAACCAAACACTAGCAACAGGGACTGTTATGTTCTATTTAAGTGGTGCACTTGGATATTGGATCCGGGCGATTTGAAGTGGTAGGCTACATTTTGATTGCAAATTATCATAAACAGCATGATGTTACTCTAGATAAAAAAGCTCCACATGTGTGAGGCTAGTTTTGATTATTGTCTACGCTCCCTTTATCCACTATTAACACCGGCTGACTTATGGGTGCCCCCTTTGATTAGAATTTGGATCCGGGGCTCATTTATCTGCATACTTCGATACGATTAGATGTCAATTTGCCATTCCATAGTTTAACCTTTTCGGAAAACATACCATCCTTCAACTCATGATTTTCAATAGGAAGAACATGATAAATAGCCGATACTTTGTAGCATTCTTTCATTGGTAGCTGATACCACTTATATAATGATATCTTTTGGGAAACACTCATATTTGGTTCAAGCCTGATATAATCCCAATCAGTAATTATCCGATCTCTATCTATTCCTAAATTTAAAGGTTTAACACCTTCACCAAAATCAAGCCTCAGATAGTACTCATAATCTAATACCGTAGGAACATAAAGTCGTGTATCAGAATGATTAATAATAGATACTTTAATTGTAGAACCTTTAATTTTTTCTAGCTTCAATTCAACTCCAGAAGCTTCGCTTGCAAGAGAACAAAAACTTAATAAAGCTAAAGTTAAAAATAGTCTCATTTTCCTTGCGATATTACTTACTGCTTTCATCATACTCTCTCGCGTCTTCAGTTGTACCTAGATCCGAACCGTATACTGCCGTCTCATATTCTTTACCTTCTTCGAAAGGCCTTTGATTTACATCGCCGTTTGCGAAATCGAAGGCATGAGTCGCTTCATGCTCAATTGTCGAATCAAGAAGTGTCTGCGCACCATCCTGCCCATCTTCAAATGCATCTAATAACAAATCACTGAGAACTATCTCACCAGGGTTATCCTTGTTAAAAACTCCAAGTTCGTTATTTAGCTGAGCCACTTCAACTTCGAGTCCGGAGCCAGGAGTAAAAGCTTCGTTCACCATTTTACTATTTGCTTGACCAAATTTTTCAAAAGCATCAAATTTTTCTTGACTTGATATGGTTTTATTATTGATATATTTAGCTGCTTTAGGGTATTGCTTAGCAATATTGGCACTAACTGACAAATTACCATCTGGATCTACATACTTATAAGGATTATTATTTGCATAAGTATATCTGTTAAAAGAGTGTACATCACGGAACCCAACCCAACCGAATCATTCGAATAAAACCGTCCAATCATCGGATCATAATACCGTGCCTGCATATAAATTAGTGCGAAGTATTATGCAGATCTAAATTCGATATTAAGCAATAACTACTATTTCAAACTCATCATTGGCCACAAGAGAGCTGCCTAATGTAATGGGCTTACCTTAAAGTCACTCGTTCATTTCTGCTTGGCGTTTTAACAGAGATAACTCTTCTTCGATTCCTTTTTTAATAGGAATACAAAGGCTTTCAAAAACACCTAGCTGTTGTACTCTCTTCTCTAAATTTTGAATTCGAACATCAAGTTCATTGACATTCTTTTCACCATACAACCTTCGGTAAACTTCTATCTCTTCTACACCATTAACCTTAGAGATAGATTCAACCCATTGTCTAGTTTTCGCGTCTGCAGCCTCATTCAGTGCTTGTTCAAATAGAAACGTGATTAAAGTCTTCGTCGTTCTATCTAATGCTTTTATCATTTCCAAAAATGAAGATGGAGGAGCCTCTTTTTCACGTTCTAAGTCTTCGTAAAAGCTTGTGATGTATCGTGGGACTGCTGACTCAGGATCTAAAGACTCTAAAGCACGAAAAATTGGTTCAAAATTCTCGAATGGTCTGCTGCCATCCGGCAGCGATGAACGGCTTTGCCAAAGACGTAAGATCACATCAACAGACTTTTCTTTTGCTTCTTCATTTCCATTATCTGCCGCAATTATTTGCTCTGATAGGTAGTTAATCATCCAAGCTGTAATATGGTCAGGATCACTTCCTTCTAAACATGATAGTAATTTTTTACCCAAGCTTATAACTTTTTCTTGAGTCTCTAATTCTTCCATCGGCAGAGAAAATGAATGTTTTGCTGTATCTTGGGATGCTTCCGAGTTCATCATTTTTCCTATTTCCGCACGATTCTGTGTAACTACGCTCTATACTTGCTTGGATGGCTATATCTGCATCAAGCTCTTTACATATTAGCTTTAGAAAGCTTACAGATGCTAGGACTTGCCTACCTGAGTTAGTATAGGTATTTCTATCTCTTGGCTTATCTTCACTCCAATACTTATTCTCTAGGCACAAACTATTATCCGAAACTAGAGTACATTCTTTATAACTATTAGAATAATGGATACTAACCTTATCACTAACGAACTCTGCTAAAGTCATTGGTGAATGCCTGATCGTTCCTGTAAATGGATCTTTAGACTCTATTTCGCTCTCATGATCATTGGTAACTAACCACTCTTGAGCAGAAAAGTCAGTAAACATATCAGAGTGTTCGTCAACGCAAAAGTTGTGTAAATAAACCTCATGATTGTGATTATCAAAATTTGCAGTTGTATGTAAAAGCGACTGACTTAGCTCTTTAGGAACTAACACTGTAGAAAAAGACGCTTGTTCGCAGGCACCGTTTTCATAAAAGTTCCATTCACCTTCAATATTTAACCAAAGAACACCTTCATGTCGATCAATCATACGCTCTATAAAGTCTGACTCTTGAATCTGCCATTGCCAGTTATCATCAACCCTGTTACTTGGCCATTCAGGCTCATCTAAAGGAATGGGATCTCGTAATTCAGCCAGTAGAACTTTTTCATCATTTAGTAGTAAATAATCATTAAGCCAATCGTCCCAGGAGCTGGAATCATCAGAGTAGCCTTTCAATGCAGGCATCGATTGTAGCAACATGGAAGCCACTTCAAGCAACAAATGGTACTCTATATAAAAACGCCAGTTGTCGATGCTTGGGAAGCTATATCTTGAATAAAACTCATCATGGCTATTGTGTCTACTGCGCCATAACTCCGCTCTAGAGTCCGATTTACTAGATGAACCTAAATTCTGATGCCAGTAGTTTATGTATATGTAGCCCGCCAAATCTTTAACCTGTTCGGTAGGTAAACCAAACACCTTAGCTAAAGATGAAAGTCTGTCTTTTTCAAAGTCATAATTAAAACTAATTGTCTCGAAAGTGCCTAAATTCCCTTTCGCATGCCAAGGCGTTTCTGCTTTATGTCTGTATTTGTCTTTTTTTAGAACAGGGAATGGAGACGTACAAGCCTTTTGGATACTAGAGAGCAACTCCCCATCGAAGCAATGAGGAGTTAACTTATGTAACTCAATACATATCTGCTTGGCATAATATTGAAACAATATACCTTGTTGTTTATTAGTAGTTATTGAAACCATAAAATCGGCATGTGGAATCAATAATTCTGGCGAAGTATGTGCCCCCCTTGTAAGAGCTACCAATAAATACAGGTTTGCATGTAAGTCATAAAATTCATGTTTAGTTGGCACATACGAAGTGAGTAGACCTGATGTTAGACACTTAATTAAGTCATTAATTGTGCCTTCCTCATTCAGTTCAAACAGCTTTACTACAGCATGAACTGAGCGCCACCTTTCCTCTGCATGAGGAGAGCCTAAATTAGCATAAATATAATAAGCCACAGCTTGTGTAAGGTTGGTGGGTAATCGACTACGATCATCCCAGCAACCATCAGCATAATCTTCATCGATAAATTGCTCTAACCTTTTAAGACCAAAGTCCAAAAGGTCTTGGGCTTCCTCAGCGTTCAGTTTATTGGCACTAAAATCAGCAAAGCTAAAAAGCGCGCTGGAAGATTCAATATCTGTAGAGGCTGATAAGCCCGCTATTACTCCTCTTACAATAGCAGCATCGGAATCTTCATCTAATAAAAAGTGTTTTAAGTAATATTGTCTATCGTATATATTTGTGAATCTACTAGGAAATCGAGCAGCTATTTGGGTAACTATAGAGTTCCAGTTTTTTGTTGTTGATGGCTTTTGTTTCCACCCCTCTGGTATTTTCTCGAATGCGCCACTTAAACTGGAAAATCCTAACAGCTCAGATTGAGCAATTATATTTAAAAATCGTACTAGATTTCTTTGGCTTACTTTCTGAAAACAACCAAACCAAAACTCGTCAACGGGTCTAGGTATACCGAGGGTTTTCATTTTTAAATACGCTCTGTTGAAACCAGTTTGAGTAAGTAAGTCAAACTCACCGAAATGCTTAGCCCATGGGAACCTTTCTTGCTTGTTAGTTATGGTTGACGTCTTTGAATTGTGTTCATCACAACTTTTCCCGCTTTGTAATAACTTGTCAAACTCGCGATTGGATAAACTATTAAGCTGATACATTTCTGTTATGTTCTTAATCTCTTTCCAGGTGTTTCCGATTACTCCACGAGCTCTCGATGTTTCAACGTAATGATCCAATATTCTTTGACGCTTTTGGGCATTAGATTCAGCTGCAAGTACCTTTTCTAATAACTTCTCTTCACCATATTCCCAAGAGAAGCTGGACAATGCCCAAATGGTTGCGGGTGAAACCTCACCTGAATCTGCTGTTTGATTTACTAAAGGTATTATTTGCCTATCATGCCACCCAACTCCTCTATCTTTCCATCTTTGTAATATGGGGTAGGCTGACAATGGCGACAGTTGGAAGCAAGTACTAACAGCATCATTTCTATCCCAATATTTTTCACGAGTTACTGAATCGCCTATCATTTCCGCGCACTTCATGTAGCGGTGGGCAAGTTCTGGTGAATCACAGCTTTGTTGGGAGTATTGTTTGGCTATTGAGGTTAACGCTTCCCAGCGAATAACTCCTTCCTCACCGATATCTGATGCTCTGTTTAAGGCAATATCAAAATAGGCAGCAGCATCATCCCTACCAATTGAAAGAACAGCTCTAGACAGATTTATGAAGTTTTCAGAACGTGACTCCGGCGAGTCGTCATAGTCATAAGTGTTGATAGATTTATAGCAATTATTTTCTATAGCATCGCTCAACACACTAAACTTACTTGTTCTGCAAGCGACCCTAAGAAAATAAAGATCGTCTAAAAATTTAACTTTAATATTTTTGTCAATATATTCTTGTGAGAATAATTCTAACTCCTCTATATGATCTGAGGAACATAGCATAATATTCTGAAATTTCGCTTTTGTTATTTCAAAGGGAACTGGCTCGTACTCTCGATATTCGCCATAACGTTTGATTGATGATATTGAACTAGCGTCTTCATGTTCTTGTTTTAAGTCTATTTGGTGACCAGCCAATAGCTTCGCTCTGACCATATACCAAGGTAGCAATTTACTGATTAGCTCCTCAGCTCGATCCAGCTTACGCCTCTCTTCATATTCATCGTTCTTGCACTGCCAGTCCTTTGGAACAAACTTTTTGAAGTTTAAAGAAAAGTCTTTTTTAATAATGGCTTGAAGCGATAAGTAGCGTAAAAAGTTCTCCCTAGCACCTCGCCATTGATGAGCTTCTTCAACACGATAAAGCATTGGCACTTTGTAATAGTAGTTAACGCCTCGTCTGATATTAACTAAGGGCAGTTCGCTTAAAACGCAAGCCTCAAAAAATGAAAGATATGCATCATTTGAAAAACCAACATCATGTATCTCATTGCCGGGTCTTTCGATTCTTGAACTGGGCTTAATAATTTTATTCAGACAATTTGTTAAACAACCTTTAGGAGGCAGTCTGCCAACTTTCATTAACTCAGCTGTAACAGCTAAAACAAAACTAGGATTATCCTTTCGATAGTTAACCATCAACTCGACGGTTTCAAAATCACCAATATCGATCAGCCTCATCGTAAGAGAGGAAGTTGATCTAAAAATACAGCTTGGTGGCGTCCAAGAAACTAAAAAGTCAGCACACCTTTTGAATCCCCTAATACGAAGTTCAGTATGAGCTAATTCAAGAATTTCTAAATCGTCTAATTTCTCTTCAAAACGCTCCTGTTCGTCTTTTGCTTCGCCACGTTTTTGAAAATACCGTTTAAGCCAGTGGTGCGCAGAACGAAGATAGCTAAATGCTTCCCCGGTTAAACTTGGTATAGTTGACAATAAAGATGCAGAATATACCGTTTGAGATCCGTCCCAATGACCTGACAACTCCTTTCGATGAGCGATTTCCTGAACTCTTTCTGAAGCGAGGAAAATAGCAGCTAAGTCAATATTTTGGGTGAGAATATCAAGTTGGCGATCGTTTCCAGCAATTTCTTCTCCAGCCAGCAATGCCAATTTGACAGAGTCACAAATCTTATTAGCTTTAAGAGCTGCTTTGAAAGCATAATGTAGTCTTCTTACTTTTAGCTGGTTATCGTCATACTTACTAATGGAAGGAAGATATTCATCTGACAGCGCTAAAGATACTAGCTCGCTGAGTTTATTTGCTTTCAATAGCAATAAGGGCAAAGCATCGGATACATAGACAAACTTTGGAGCCAATGGTTTGATACGTTCTACAAACTGAGCAACTTTTTCTGGAATGGGAGCATAGTTGTCTTGGAACCACTTTTCAGTTGGTTCATCTCTAAATTGAACAGTCTCATCTATTTGCCACAAAGGATGGCCTAAATCAGAAATGAAGCTTTTTACGGCATCAGTTGATACCTCAGCAACTGCTGCAAGTATTTCAATTGGTACGAAAGGTGGTAATACTGCTAAGCCAGTACAAATATTATCTACACTATCTCGATAATTTTTGGGATAACAGTCTTTAAGGTTACTTACAGACTGTTCGACTTGTCTTTTTATCAGAGCCTCAACCGTAGCGACTTGGGAACCAAAAGATAAGAGTAGTTGATCTAAAGTTCTCTTTTTTAAAGCTATCGCATTAGATTGTACCCTTGGGTTACCTCCAGTTAGTCGGTGAAATTCAGTTGCTTGTTCTTTTGTGGCTGACGGATATTTTGATTGTAGGTTTAAACGCGTTTCTTCTATCGAAAATGCAAGTAAATCAATCTTGTTTATGGAACTCGGCGCATCTAAAAGGTTAAAACGTTCTGGATCTGGCCTACAAGTAAACACCAGTCTACAATTATTGGGCACTAATTCTTTAAGTAGTTGACTAACAAAACACTTAGTTCCATGCTCTTGAGCGGCCATTTCTGCATTGTCTGCGGCATCAAATATTAAAATTAATAGTGCATCTTGATCCTGAGATTTAAGTGCCAAACAAGCTTCATCCAACCTACCCAAGAAAAGCTTAGTCCAGTGTTCATCGGGTTCATTTCTGGCTGGTATGATGCGCTCACATAGTCCTTTAGTAGCTAACGTGTTGATTATTTGAGTGTAGGCATGTCTGGCTTCATGCCTCTGTGAGCTAACCCTTCGATAGCTGCCATTTCCAAAGCAGTCATATGGGAGAACTATAGTGCTTTCTCCGAATTCAGTTCCTATGTTGCTACTAAGAATTGATTTACCATTGCCACCACATGCTGTGATTATTGTATGCGTCGTCGCACTTTTAATAGCTTCAACAATATTTGTCTGCTGCTTTCTAGGAATATAGTTCTTAATAGGCTCAAATGAGGGAGGAGCAGGAAAAAAGTCGTCCATGCTTATCGCATCAAACGCCTCAAGCATATCTTCTGTTTTTATTTCTTTTGATTTACCGGGCTCTATTTTCTCCCATACTTTCGCGACGAGTAACTTTTCTCTATCACTCACATTTCTTGAAGCAGCAAGACGATGCAACTCTTTATGAATTTCTGATTTTTGGCTATCGTAATCGCCTTCGGAATCATCTAGGATTAGATATTCGCAAAACCGTTGCAGCCTAGTATCGTCTAACTTCGTCGTTTCCTTTAACTGTCTGGTGAACCCAGTTGGGGCTTCTAACCCGTTGGCGATTTTGTCTATATTATTTTTAAAATTGTCCGATATTTTTCGATTGGTTAGTACAGTATAAGCTGCCTTGGGAGCATCGTTCCCAGCTTCTTCAAGAGCTTTAAACCTATTGGCAAACCCCTCGAAAGTGCCTTTAAGCTTTGACAATGTAAATGGCTGTTCTACACGGACAGTGGAGTGCTTTAATTGGAAATATTCAACAAAACACTGTCCACTTTTATGTTCTCTATATTCGGCGAGATCAACCACACACTCACCAGCCAGTTTAGACTCCATAGAACCTTCAATAGTTATATACGTTAAATTAGTATTGAAATCTAAAAGGTTTAAGCACCTTTTCACTGCCCACCGATAGTGAAATATATCACCAGCTCTAGAGTAGTGAATTAAGTCAGAGTTTTTTTCCATCACCGCACTTTTAATTGATATCTGTATGAACTATTAGATAGTAAAATTTGAGAGAAGAACAAAGGCTAAGCCAAGAGCAAACTTCCCTTAAACTAGAGGTATATCCTTTTCGGTTTCTCCACCTTTAATTAATTCATTGAGCTGAAAATGTAGAGCACTAACAATAGCTACCTTTAAAGAGTTAACACCTTGCAACCCTAGTTAGAGCAAATAAAAAAGAGAAGTTAACATACCACAGAATGAGAAGAATTCATCCCCGCGACGATATATACCATATGCATTTAAAATGAAAACAATGTCACTTTCGTTCCAATATTCTCGTTAACTTTTCTATAGTTTTGATTGCTTAGAGCATCTTACGATTAACTTATAAATTCTCAGCAAACCCTCTAAGCACATCCGCTGAGATAACCAATCCACAGCTCTCAAGTGTATCGAGATAATCCACAACATGTTGAGGGATGTCAGGTAAATTTAAACGAGGTAAGCGAGCCATAAAAGTGTCACGGAATAATAGAGTTAATTGACTATAACATGTAAAAGTTAAATATCAATTACTCTGACCCCTTTGGTTCAAAGTTGGTAGTAAATATAACTTTGGCCAGATTCATTTTCACTAATGAAGCCAATATTCTGTGACCCACATTTAACGAAACACGGTCAGAGTTAAGTGCTGACTCAATGTACCTCTGCTGTTTCTGATAATCGTTTTTGAAAAGCAACTCAAAATAGAAAGAGTACTCCCTTGGTGACCAAAATTTGGGGTAAGCTTTGGATTCCATATAGCTCTGAATGCGTTTTTTAACCACTTCGCTATTCAAATCATAAGCATCATAGGGTTGATTTTCTGCTACGCAATAGGCTCTTTTTTTAAGATCCCACGTTATATCTGTGGCGGTTGGTAAGTTGGCAGAGCGCGATGCTCCAGCCCCCAAAAACCACATCAACTGCTGGCAATCAAGTTTGTAGTTTTGTAAAAACTCTCCGATTGAAATAAACGGCTCTTTCAACTGCTAAATTCCTTTATTTATCTTCCCATAATATTAGCTACGAAGCACTTATGAGGTTTGCAGTAAAACTCATTAAATATTAATACTATCTGGTCATTTGCCGAAATGGTAATAAAATTTCACCCTCATAAACAACTATACCTCCAGATAAAACAAAGCCCCGCGAGTGCGAGGCGTTGGATTCGAGTATAGATGGATGCTCCGGTAACCTGATAATGACATGAAACCGAATTCGCTGTCTTGAAATGTGCAATTTATGCACTTTGCTTTTGTCCGAATTTGGCTCCAAAAAAAGCCCCGCTAGGTTGCTAGGCATAGATTCTATATAAGATAGTGGGCCATCTACGTTTTCATCAGTTCCTATTTTCTTTAGAGTATTTTTTTGAAATAAAATCATAAAAATCATTATTATCTATGTTAGATGAAAAAAAATTTAAATTCATACGGTTAATAATATTGGAAGCTGTCGCATTGGTATTCAGAATTTTTCCGTTTCGCGAAAGTATTTTGTTATCACTTATTTTTACCAATCCAAAGAAGGGTAAACCATCGCCACTCAAATGGACATCATCTGGTAAGTGTATTTCTTTTTTTCCAATAATTTCTCCATCTATATCAATGGAGTTACAATTGATCTGAATAGGCTTCGATGCCACCCCTTTACTATTCAAGCTATATGAAAAAAAATTGGCTTGGCAATCGCTATTAGAGAAGTCTATTAATAAAAAGTTGTATTCATTGACAGAATTGTCGTTGGCGATGCCTAATTCATAATAAACAAACGCCTGTGATAAATCTTTCTGTTGAACATATGCTAAAAACTCCCTGTAAACTTTCGTTTTCATTGCGAATAATAGGTTGCTCTTAGAATGTTCGAAAGTGTTATAATTTTTAACTTCATATTGCTCTTGATAAAAACGGAAATCTTGTTCTAAAGCCCAATCAATATATTCTTCTTGCTGTTTTATATTGGCGGAACATGAACAAATAAAAAAAGCGCAAAAAAAGAATGAAAGTCGATGACTAATCATTTGTTTTCACCAAAGTAAGCTTCTCTTCTCGGCAAAACATGTTCCTCCCTTATATCATTTTCTGTTTTCAAAGCCCCAGCCTCATCTTTTGGAGTAGTACCCGGAGTTTTATTATTATGTGAGCTTTGGTCTCTAGGAAGTTGCTTACCTGCCATTGCCTCACTAGCGTGACCAAGCTCATGTGCAACTGCAACGAATAAAGGAGCCGCCTTTCCATCAATTGTCGTTTTGTTTGGATTAATCCCAATCGTTGGGTCACTGCCACTTCCACCGACTAACCCCTCTTTCGAACTTAAAGTTTCATGTCCTCCTTTTGATTCTATAATAAGAGCCGTGAATTGTGTATTTTGTTCAATTCCAGTAACTAGAGCGTTACCAGCTGGTTTACTTTTCAAAGTTTCGAGCTGAGCGTTGATTTTGCTCTTGAATGAGTCACTTCCCCAAACTTCAAGATACTCGCCATTTGGATCGGTATATTTATACGGATTGTTATTTACATATAAATAACGGTTGAAGGACATGACGGGGTTTTTAGGTGTCCATCCAATCGGATCATTCGAATAAAACCGCCCAATCATAGGATCATAATACCGTGCCTGCATATAACTCAAGCCAAGGTCGGCATCAAATTTATGGCCTGTATAGCCTGCGTCATCAATCTCACCTTCAACACTGCTACCATATGGATAGAAATGTTGGTCACCGGCGTTTTCTGGAATAAAGCCATCTTTAGCGACGAGGCGTTTGCCTAGGTAGATGTAGTTAATACCACCTGCAGCAGTTTCCCTATAAACAAGTGTTCCACCCTGACTATACATGGAGTAACTGGTGCCTTTACTGTCAACTTGTTTGACGCGTCTGTTATAGCCGTCATAGTCATACGTATTCGTTCGTCCACCTTTCGTCGAACTGTCTAATTGGTTAGCTTGATTGAAGTTAAAGGCTCGGTAACCGTTGTTGGTCACATTACCACGACTGTCATAAGTAAATTTGCGATAGTCAGTGACTGTAGGGGCATCGGTTTTATTGACGCTCGTGAGCTGATTATTGGCGTTGTAGACATAGCTTAAGTTTTGCTGCTGGTTGTTGTACTGAGTGATGTTACCCAGTGCATCATAACTCAACGTGCTGTTACCAATACCGCTGCCTGCGGTGGTGGTTTTTAGTCGGTCCAGTCCATCATAAGTTAAAGCGGTTACACTAAATGCACTGTTTTGATTGTCCGTTAAGCTTTTGATATTTTGATTGTTATCATAAGTATAACTGTAATCAAGGGCTGTCAGGCCTGTGCGTGAGTCTTTTATACGGGTAGGCAACTGCGCCGTGTTAAGTGTGGTCTTGTGTGCAATACCGTTACCGTAGGTAAAGGTGTTGATACTGCCTGTGGGATAGTAAGTCGCATTACTGGCATACGTGTAAGCACCAAGACTACCACGAACTGCTGTCGCTTTAGTCGGCTCACCAAAACCATTAGGCGCGAAATCAACTTTGTCGCCATTAGGGTAGGTTAATGATGACGCGTACCCTTGAGGGGAATAATCATATCCGAGATTTAACACACCACTGCGACCGGGAATGGTCAACGCTTCGCTTTCAAGTAAGTTCAGCTCATTGTAGGTGTAATTATGTATGACGGTGTCACTCGTAAGCTG
>JAUBNZ010000122.1:0-13023 GCA_032355485.1 Bonnemaisonia californica
ATGATAGATTTGTGAAACGATTCATGTGACTTGCGATAAAATGGCTAATTTAGACCGTTCCCCTAGACTGTTTCAACGTTCGAACTTTATGTAATTGGGTGAAAAACCAACCGTAGGAGCGTGGGGCGAACTGCCACCAACGATTTCATCCTTGTCCAGGGGAAAAGCGGACACTTTAATAATCCTATTTTACGATTAAATTTGTATTGGTGAAGCAAATGTAACCGGCAAAATCGATTCATGTACCGAACTGTTACTGTAGAGTCAGACCCTACGAAAACAAGGCACCACTGCAACTCGGAAACAGTAAATGGGAGGTGTGCAATACCGAAATGTGGTTATTTACCATTTTGCGATTTCTAGATATGGACCAAGTTTCGTATTTTTGTCGTTTTCGGCCTGAGGATCAGTTTTTTAGAATTCGCTGCCAGCTTTCCGAAGCACTTATACGTATGTGGACATATGTGTATGATCTAAATCTGTGCAAAATTTAGTATGCACCATCTAAAAATGTATATGAAGCCCCCTTTAAGGTACATCCAAACGTTCCTTTGTACCGTCCTCGTAGTACTCGCGCTAAAGGTCGCCGTCATTTTCTTAGTACTGTTTTACTACTTTGTAATCTAAGTACCCGCATCTATTGTCTTTGACCTTTAATTTACTTTATTAAGGTTGGGGCTATGCAAGCATATCTTCTCGTCGTTCAAATCTGATTTGCAAACTTTCGCAAAGGCGACTGTTGCCCTGCTGCGTTGTAACATGTAGAACGAGTCAGACGCGGTTGAACTAGATAAAAGCCGTGTATTCGCGCCGTCTTTGTTGCCGGAGTTGAACGTGAACATATGTTACTTGCTCAGCCCAAAATTCTGGGGGATAGTGAAATTCTCCTTGATTATCTGCTCCATATCATACCATACGACGTACGCTGATGGAACACACACGTCGAATGTTTGTTACTCTTTTTTATGAACTTCATCATGTCTGCGGATTTCCTTACTTCTGTCCTGCGGAAGAGCCTCTTCAAGTGCCCAAAAGAACCGTCTCAAACGTTCTTTCTGTGCCCATGAACCAAATAAGTTAAGGTAACGCCTTAGTCGACACCCCTCGACGACGAGGTACCATCTTGCAGCATAACAACCTCCTCATATACAGAAGTGAACATGGTGGAGGAAGAGGAGGAAGATCCGGAATTCTTCTCCCCATACTGGGCTCACTACAGAGGCGAGTGAGAGTAGCAAAAGGAGGAATGAATTCTCCTCACCCCGTCGGGAACGCTGACTTTTGATCCCATTCAACTGGATGAATGGCTGGGAGAGCAGTTTTCCGATGATTTCTGTAACCAGATTCCATCCCGTCAGTCACCGAAGAATGAATGACTCTAGGTTCTTCGAAGAAGAAGACTTGCCAATGCGCAGGAGGTCGCTCCTCAATGCAGCGATGCAAATATTGGTGCATTTTATGTCTTTATGCCGGGGTAGTTTGCAAATGTTTCACAGTACCCTCTTGGCCGGCCCCCCGGGCCAGGCTCCAGTGTTCGATACTATGAGGCTTACTTGATACTGGCCGCAAATGAATGGAGGTATAGTGGTCACAGTTAAGGACTGCGATACTCGGGCAATGAACAGGATGCGCCTCAGGAATAGGACAAATAAAATGACCCTGTTCCCAGGGATGAGAACACTGGAAGAAGTGGTCAATGGCATCTTAAGTGTGTAACCGAAAACGGACAAAGGTAACAGGCATCTATTTGTGATGCCATGTAGGTTCACAAATTTTACACAACTGTTACTGATGAGTACCATCAGAAATTTTGTACCCATTAGCTGTTCCGTTATGGGCCACTGAACGCCTATCTCTCGGATAACGTATCCCAGTTCGCATCCCGTCTCTTCCAGTCAATTAGCGTTCAGTTAGGCACACGTCATACTGATCCCTAATTGACTGGAAGAGACGGTTTCACCTCCACATACCATCCCTACACGAATGTACAAGTGGAGAGATTCAAAAAACGTTCCTCTCCATGGTGAGGAAGTACATAAACGAAAACCAAACTGATTGGAACACATATGCAAAAGCATTATCGTTCGCATATAACACCGGCGTATACCAAAGTACGTGGACGACCCGCTCGACTTGATCCTTGGTCGATCTCCACCGAGCTCCTTTCTCCACCACTCGGTAAGCAGCAGGCCTCAAACAGAGGCCCGCCAAAAGAGTGAATTTTTGTCACGGCTTTCCTCAATTGTAGAGGGCGCGAAAGGGCGACTGATGAAATCGCAGGCGGGTACAAGCGCGACTAGCGGCTTGTCACGGAAAGAAACAAATACATCGTAGTGAGGGACGTTTTATACCTTGACACACCAGAGTTACCGTAGTCAGCTGGGGCCTATTACACAAGGACCCTTCCGTGGGACGAAAGTGGGGAAGAACACATTATGGAACAACAGAGAATTAATTTCAGAGAAGATCATTACGGACCGCTTCACGGCATCCTCAACTCCATCAAGTGAAGTAGTTACTCCACGCGAAGAGGAAAGTGATATTGCACCTCCAAACGTGGAGGATGTTACTCCAATAGAGGAGGAGGACCCGGGGATACCTCAACAAGAAGAGGATGAAGAAGGACACGCCTCGGATGAAAAGGAGTACTTTTTTGAGAAGATGCTCGAACATCAAATGGATGAGTATGCGGATCAGCAGCATTGGTACCTCATTACGTGGGAGGGGTACACCGATCTTAAATGGAACTTAGCGGAACAGTTCCCGATCGAGTTGACTTCTCGCTAGTGGAAGCGAGTGCAGAAACGCCCGATACGTGCCGTACGCAGTGGTACGGCATGACGTATGCTAATCTCTCTAGGTGAGGTGACCGTCTACCAACGACGTTGATTTTGTACTGCCATGGACAGATGTCCATTGATTGGTGAATTCCAACACATCTTGCGATATGTGAACACCAACCAAGGTGCCAGCCTTAGAGGGAGGAAAACCTACCACTACCGAAGGATCCTCATCGGATAGGAACAGGTTGCCGGTATGCAATTTCCGACGTGCTCGTAGGTGGCTCACCCTTAATCGGGGGGTGTCACGTCAGCAATGCAGTACTCTCCTCATAGGAGGGAGCTGAGCGAAGTATGGATAATAAGGACATTGATCGCAAACGCCCAAGAAAAATATGTGGAAAGTCTACACCTCAAAGGTAGAGCTGTACCATAATTTCCAACGAGAACGACAGGTTTCAGTGCAGCCAGGGATTCGTACATAGAGAAATGGGCATAAACTGCTTCACACCACGCGAGGTGTGGAGGAATTAAGGTCACTTTAAAGAAGAAAAGGTTAGTCGAACCCCACGAATTTGTATCCTCAGAACAGAAGTGGTATTTACAAGCACATCAACAGTAGAGGTGGGCCACATGTATAAACATAAGGAAGGAAAAATGGGCATAACCTGCCTAATACGACGCGAATTGTAAAGAAGCAAGGAAACTCAGCAAAAGAATAATTAGGACACCGTCATATGTGAACGCCCGCCAGCTTAGAGCTAAAAGCGAATGTCGGCGCTCTCTCCTTGAAGAAAATAGCTGCGCGTACGGAATAATCCCCTATCTGATGGGGACGGCAAAGTTGAAGTACGAACGAAATTGGACCTCAATGCAGAGGTCCAGGAATTTCAAGCGAACCAGCAGAGAGTAGTTCAAATGGGGCGCATGCAGCCTCAACGGAGAGGCTCAAGGATCACGAAGAGAAGTCACATCAATTATAGATGGGTGCAAGTTCTGAGAACGTCGCAGATAGGAGGCATATCAAGTGAGAGCGTCGACGAAGCGGATATGTGACATCATCCTGCAAGAGAGGTGAGTGTGGTCGAACACGTGCCCCGCCTTACGTTTATCAGTTATTTTCCCTACACAGAATTGGAAAGTATGGAAACATTTCGCCAGAAATCCGGTAAACTCACCAGAGAGGGTTAACGCCCAAATTCTAAAACCAAGGAAATACCTAGAACTCCACTAAACTCTTTCAGAGAGTGTTTAATTCCTAATTGACAAAATTAATCAATTATCTAGTTACACCACACGAGGCTTTTTAGAAATTATCTCCTCGGGACCGGCCACGTGTGCGGACGGCACACGCTCATTAGGTAGAAAACGTCCACAAAAGATGGGAAAGCACAGATTGTGCCTCAGCACCTCAGCTGAAAGTAAAAGCCAAGTAACGCCGCGCGAAGTACCCTCTCTTGAGAGAGGCGAACGTGTTGGTCAAAATTCAAT
Source organism: Bonnemaisonia californica (assembly GCA_032355485.1). NCBI lineage: Eukaryota > Rhodophyta > Florideophyceae > Bonnemaisoniales > Bonnemaisoniaceae > Bonnemaisonia > Bonnemaisonia californica. Next base: position 4,272 of record JAUBNZ010000122.1, read on the forward strand.
ATCCTCCCAGCATAGGGATCCGTATCTGTGAGCCGAGGATCCAACACCGTCGGTGGTGGAGAATTCATGTGGATTTCACCAGCAGTGGTGGACCCAGGAACCGACCCTATGGTTGTAGGACGGCGGGCGGAAAGAGCTCCCAGCCGCCGGGACCGATACAGACGCAGGCATTGGAGGGTTCACCGGCTCCTCTGCGGATGAGGAGTGAGGACGATTTTATCTGGCGGAGTCCGCATTGCGATGGGCTTCGCCGTTCTCGGCCGCCAAGGTCGTCAACTCCTGTTCAGCTTGCCGCCTACGACTGACTTCGGTGTTGACGGTATCCCTAGACAACTGGAGGAGCTCTTTCTCAGAGTCACCCCAGCCGCGCGCGTTTTCTTTGGCATACTGTAGCCGTCGTGAGAAGGCGATTAAGAACCCCTCTGCGGTGAAGGTGGTAGTTGCAGCAGAAAAGAATAGGTCGGGATCTTTCGGGCTAACATACACCTTGACCGCCCGGAAGTCGGGGATTCGTTGAAGGCGCCTTAACGTGAACGGCGTGTTAGAAATGTGGCTCTCTCGTTGGCGAGCGGCCCTTTCCGAAATTTTAATAGGGCCGTAAGCCGGGGGAAAGGTTGGAGTTCGAACAGCCCCATCAGGGAGTTGAACCGGTGAAGCTTTCGCCCCATGAGAGGGGAGGCCTGTCGAAGCACTCGTCTCCTGCGCGTCACGCTCTTGTGGCAGTGGCGGCCCCGGGCGTGAGCGAATAATCGGTGGCACCGACATAGATCCCCAACCAGAATGAGGCAAAGTGTCTGAGTTACCGGGGGAGGAACCAACCCTGTCCACTGAGGTGGCGCCAACGCAAGTGCCATGTCGGCTTCCGTAGCCCCAGGGACGGTGTTCAGTTGCAAACTCTCTCCTCCCTTGAGTAGGGGGCCCCTCAGAAGGATTTCCACCGAGACGAACAGTGTTATTCATACACGTGGTGTTGACGGGGATGACGAAGCCGTACGGAAATGCCTGGGACCCCACAAGACAGGTGTCCAAATCAAGCTCGGGAAATTCTCAGATCGTCTCGATCATGGACGCGCCGCAATTACGGGAAACAACAAGAACTTCCTGAGGAGTGGAGGCCTGGTGTTACGAGAGCAAGACCGCCAAGAATAAGGCGCTCGGCACTTATCACGCCCCAACCTTGGTCACCATATCGTGCATCACAAGACACGCCGAAAAATAAGTCCAAAATAATGCAGGACTGGGACGTCTGCGATAAATAGGTTATCAGGGCCGCTTCCCAGTCTTCCCACAACGTTGGCTTTTGGAGGAATCTCGACCGGTCACGCACATATAGAGGGACGTATTGAAACGGATTCGCGTTTCCGAAAAGGTTTGCAAACACCCGACAGTCTTCGGTGCTGATCAGTCGGCCGGTCTAATTTGACCAGCGCAGGGCATGATGCCGGTCGGGTAGGAAGGAGGGCGACCATCCACGAGCAGGTGGATAGACGAACGAGTTACTCCGCAGTAAAAGAAATTTTTGAACAAGGAGAGGAGGAAGGACCGTATCAATAGGGGTCGTGAATAACAGCGCGTTTGTCATTTCGATGTAGTCCGTATCCCTCTCGACCTTGAGGAAGATTTGATGACACCTTAAATCGAAATTTATCATAAATATCCCAGTTGGGTGCACGCCTTGCACTAGGCAAGACCAACACAGCTTTCCGTCAACATACTGATTTGTAAAAACTGAGAGCACTTGTGTCAGTACCACCCGATGGATACCCAAGTCCTCGGCTTCAAAATATTGATTTGTTAGCGTAGTACCAGGCTACATTGACAATTCCATAATTAGGTCTTCGGGCTGTATCAAGGTTGATGATACTATAATTATCGCGTCGACAGTACAGCAGGACTGGGAGGGTCCGGTCCATAGGAGGGGCAAAGAGCCAAGCTCGGAGTCCGGAGGACGCATGAACAGGGTGGCCGTTCGTTGAAGACGATGGAGAAGCCTGAGGAACCCTCGCCTCCAATGGAGGGTTAGTTTCCATCTCCTCCGTTGCAGGTGATGGAGGGGTATGCCTCCATCCCGAAGGCGCCTCAGTCATAGAAGCGTCCGTAGTAGGGATACGGGAGGTCAAAGGAGAAGCGATGAAGATCCTGAGGTCCGCTGCTGGCACATATTCCCCCTCCGTTGAGGATCCAACTAGTGACTGCTTTATGCCAGTGGTTGGCGGGTCCATCGCTTCCCCCCGAGCTGAAGGTGGCGAGTGTTGAGGGCCCAAGGGGCAAGGGGCGATTTTGTTGGTTGTGCACCTCCTCCGTCGTCGATGACCAGGTTGAATCAGATCCCTTTAGGTGGTTTCTCCCGGGTCGCAGAGGAAGCGCCGCGCTGCTTTAACGCCGCGAGCGAACGACTGCGCGCCCGATTGGAAGGAGCTTCGGCATGGGAACAAATGCTCCACCTCTCTAGTGAGGGACAGAAAAGGAGATGGAGGAAGGAAGTTGGGAGATGAAGGGGGAGAGGAAAAAACATTCTCTGAAAAGAGACGGGTACTTAAAGATGGGAGCTGCATTCACGAGAGAATTCTGTCACGTGGAAACCGATGTCATCCCAATGTAGGGCTGAGAGGATGGGAGCCAAACATTTTCGAAAGGCCAACGGAGGCCTGTGCGCAGGACCCTGCACCTTTAAGAAGGGGCTGTGTAGTATTATGGGATTTGCACCCTTTTGTTGGCCGAAATCGATTGGTCCCCATAATCAAATCTTCCCCTAAATTTACCGCCTTCTGAATTCGAACTTTCCCGTAAGTTCCCAAAAGGTTTCCGAGCCAATACACTTGGATACATCGCATTGTGGCGATTTTTGTACTAACATTAGCCATTCGATGAAGCCTAAGAACTCCAGTTGTTTATCCCTCCGCAGTTTCACAACAGAGTGACTCTATCACTGCTAGAGCAGGGTATCAAAGCGGCACATTTACTGAGTTCCACGCTCCCAAATATCAGAAGCGTCCGCTACAGTAATTCATTCTCGCACTTCCTCCTTTACACTAAGGAACTGCTAGGAAAGACAGCTGTCTTAAATATTCTAGGGTAATTGCACCTCATATTCAGAGGTGGGAACGGCTATTATTAGGAATCCTACATTAGTATTATAATTATGTAGAAACGGAAGAGGACGACGTAGGATAAAGGAGTCACCGATTAATGGTGCGCCCCAAAGTAAAGGGGGAGAAACATGGATACCCTCAAATTTCTCTTCGGAAGAAAAGGGTTGAACCCTACAGGAATCCCTCTAAGTTGAGTTAAATAGCAGTTCGTGGCTCTGCGTTCTCCCCATCATAGGGGCGACACAGACTACATTTGCCGTGATATTCTACCCGAATCGCCCGGTTACAGATTACTTGGTGGCCCTAATACGGTCTCACATACCTCCATTGAGATATCCCGAAAACCCTAGGCTACCAATCTTTCAACGGGGATATCTCGACCCTACGCATTCCCCTCCAAAACGGATCGTTCCAGTAGCCTCCTACAGTTACCCGCTTTCCTCTCCGTTAGAGAGAAAAGTTTGAAAGACTTATTCACACTCAATGGAGTTACTGAATTTGCCTAATTAGAGTATCCGCAGGCGTAGCTCAGTAGCGTGGTAGAGCGGCAAAGCCACGGCGCAGGGTTGTTCTTGAAACAGTAGAAGGCCGGGGTAAACGCGTAGCGAGATTAAAAAGAGGGACTATAAACAGTGTCCCCACCCCTCAAGGAGGTATCGAAGCATAATACTAGTATCTTTCCTCAATCGAGTAATAGAGCACTCCCACCAGTGCGGTAAGAATGACATTTTTCTCTACGGAGTCGCGCGCGTTTTATCAGGCAGCCCGTAGGATGCACAGCGCGCACGCTGCGGAGAGAACCGGGCCTTGGAAACGCAATCCCAACGGGGGAGGAAGCCTCAATGTATGAGTCACGGACTACGCAAGTTGCGAAAGATTACTTCACAAGTTTGAACGCGTACAACCGAAGCGAGCGCTAAGCTTCCAACATTATCTGACTTTTATCAAAGCGTAAAGTCAAAGGGTGAGTTCCCTAAAGGGGAAATCACGAAGTACTAATTTACCCCTAATGGGTCATCAAAAGTCCAACTAGGACCTTATGGGTTATAATTCTGAGGTCAGCACTGCTGTACCTCAGAATATCTAAAATCTATCATACTCATAAAACTTACGTAAATGCATATCTTACCGCTCACGGGTATGCAATCGCGCATGTTCGGAGGCGGTATAACGCCATGGCGCCCCATCGCTTGCAAGCTCCGTGTCCGCAGATTCTCCCGGCTACAGTAACACCAATAATACCCCATAGGTCGATGGATTCAAACAAGGCGGGGCAACAACGCGCGCGTTTCTTGGCATCATTAACCGACCCTTCACCAGTGCTGCTATCATCTGCGCGCGACCGTTGATCTTCTTTCGCTATTGCGTAATCCATATTCTTGTCTTGAACTCATCATTCGCCCTTTTGGTCAATTCATGGACCACTCACCTTCTCAGGATTTTGACCCCGGAGGCGAACGCGCGCTCGAGCAACACAATTCGACTATCTCATAAGGGTCACGAGAGCCCCCATCATTTCGCTCTTCGCTTAACATATAATTCTTACACAGTTGAATGCCTTCTTCGTGTGTTACCCTCACCTGGGAGCAGATATGGAGGAGGTCAGCCCAATAGCTCGACGCCGAGTATTCTCTTGCACCAAGAAACCCATTTTTCCCATCTCTAGGCCCTCTCTTTGTGTGAGAGAGCTGTAATAATCCGGTCTAGTCCCCTTCTCACTGGAGAGAACGTAGCTTAACAATGGCTTCGGTGCCGTCCTACCTGATTCGCCAGGAACACCACACATTCCTGTGAAGCTCAGGAGCCGCACCAGCTTCGAGACCTCTCCCCATACAGGGGCAGAGTTTTGTGGTCTCCCATACACACGAGTATTCACCATCCCGTGACTCCACCTGGAGGAGTTATTTAGTTCTCAGCACGCTCTGGAGGGGACGTGCTGCTACAAGCTGCTCTCGTCTTCCGGCAGACGGTCAGGGTGGGAGAGTGACTCCTCCAGATGGAGTCGTGTCTAGCCTGTGGGACGGAGTAACACTCGGTGTTCGGGAGACCAGAGAACTCACTCCCTGCTTTGGGTGAGAACTCGCAACTGATGCGGTGAGCTGAGTTGCAGCAGCAAGAGTTCGTCTAAGTGGCAAGTCAATCTAGTAGACATGGAGTGGTCGAATGTCCTCGAACTACTCTCCAACGGTGAGGAGGGTAAACACCAGTGGGATTGCAGGACTCTCAGGCAGAGAGAGCCTCTAGTGATGGGTTTTGGGGGGATAAAGGCTAGTCAAAGAATGTGGAGCTGCGTGGCTAACCTAAGCCGGTGCGTCCCTAGAGCGGGAGCGAACGGGACGAAGTCGCTGGCAGTGTCTCTCCAATAAGGAGCAGCCGGAGAGCTATCTTGGAGGAGAGAATATACCATCTGACCGGACTGCTTCGAAGGGCTTAGAGGGATCTCCCTGGAATCAGTAGCAACCAAAAGGTTGGAGAACACCTCACTTTAGAGGGCCGGGAACCGTACGAGCAACGTATAGCCTACTGGCTAACACAGTCCGTTCCGTCCCTAGAGTGGGAGGATGCGGAGCGATGCGCTTGCAGGTTCCTCCACTGGAGGTTTTGCTAAAAGATAGCAGGAGCTTTTTTGGAAAAAGGCAAGTTGAGGGTACTCGTCGTTACCTCTTAGGGATCTCTCTGCTTTCAGAGCTCCCTTATTTATTTAGACGTATTCGTAGCTGATCTACGTAAATATATCTAATAATTATGATACTTCTAGCGCGCACCGTATGGCCACATATCCATATCTTGTGACTGACACCGCCACCCTTAAGGAAAGCTCTCACTTGCTGTATCCTCTTCCAGTGGAAAGGGCGGAATAACCCGGAGGTTACTCCGGTCCTTACACCTAGGTGGTGGGATGCCAATGGCGCTTACACCTATAATGGTGTTTTGCATTTAGTCTATTATGACACGAATTGAACGTGAATTGGGTCGGTGGGGCCTTGCAGTGCTGCAAGGTACCCCACATGTCAGGGTTTGACACTCATTCCGTACATCTAATTATTGATGGGAATGCAAACCTCTGAGTTTCGAAAATTGCTAAACGAACCACTAAGGTTTCGAATTTACCTAACGGAAATTATGAGCGCACATCCAATAAGGTTTAGCCACTGCAGATGCATTAAGAATTCGTACTACAAGTCGATCTACCGACACTGTCCGCATTCCGCAATTTGAGGGACACTTGTAGACCCTGCAGTCCTCCAGGGGAGGGTAATAGCTACAGAAACAGTGATGTAACCCTGCTGTAAAATACCTATGGTGGTGACTGTACGCGGCCCAGCTTCCTGCAGAATCGCCACTCGTGACGTAAACGTTCTTCTTCTGCACCGAGTGCAGTTCTCCTTTTCAGATATGACGGAAACTTTTCACTTTCCTTAAATTCATTTGAAGTCCATTCCATGCTGTTCTTCGCCGTTCACTCTTGCCCCTTTTAATACATGTACACTCGACCCATCATTTCCAATTTTCCACCATTCTTCTTGTATTCGTCCGTCTCCTTCACCACATCTACAACCTCTTTATAACTTAATCCATTCAGGTACCAGTAGTATCTCGATTGGAAATTCTTTGGAGCTTCCACGAACGAAGAATCATCGGAGTCCGATCGCTCGTGATCTTTGACGTCTATACAGAACGGCTTGTGGGCCAGGTTCCACAGTCATTATTTACAGCAGTAATCAAATATTAAACCCTACCTCAGCTCGTAAATATGAGTTCAACACTACCACTTTCCATTGTCCACCACCATACTTCACATTTGAAAGCAAAAACAATGTACTCAAGTACATATGTCTGAGTTGTAACGTCAATCATATACGGAATAATTTGATAGCTCTGTTCTAACGCCATAGAACACAACTTTTTACTTGCATTCATCCGCGGCGACAGCCACCGCATTCCTTGGCCCCACCAAATTTCACCAGTAAATCATTTACATTTTCTTTCTATCCATTTAAACCAAGTTCCCACCACGTATTGCACCCTAAACTATAACAATTCACCCTCCACGATATGTAATTATTATAAGAAGTTGCGAAATCGCCAAGTATGCAAACTTTCATACCTAGTCTTCCACAGAACAAAAGTACAGATACACCTGTTCTCCATACATATCATAACTGGAAAAATAAATATATTTCTTCAAAATTACACATGCACCGGCGAGATGCGGAAATATAAGATGAAATATAAAGCAAACACATGAAACCGGACTTCATGTGTAAAGCCTTCGTCCTAGTCACTTCTACCGCAACGTATAAATCTCTTTTCAATGCCGCACGCACCATTACAAGCCCCCAACCTTAGCGGCCTTACACATTCAAAGCAAACCTCAACACAGAAAGTTCGTTCTACACATTCCTCCCAATAGATTGTAGCACATATCTACTTACATCTACTCTACATTTCTCAACCCCTCTCTACACCACACCTATTTCCTCAAGCAAAAAATCATCAAGCATTCAAAAGATTCCCTCTCTGTTTAACTTGCACCGATACTTACACATTTAAACGATAGACAGGAAATTCGCGGAAGGGGTGCGTACTATATAAATGAACAAACTTGTAAGCTCCTCCACATTCCCCTTCCGTAATCGTATCCATTCGTTGAAGTAGAGAATGTCCACATTTTTACAGGTATTCAGGCATCAATAAAAACTCCTCATAACACTAAACACACTGCGACACACATGTTATCCTCACATATCACGTATATTCACAAGTACAGATTCAGTAGTATCCCCCAAACTCCTTGGATTTCAACAGAGGCCGCCGCTTCCTCAGAATATTTCTTCACAAAGGTACTACACTCTAATCCTAACTACCAAAGTGGATATCTGTGTGTCCGTCATTCTCTCTGGTTCCGCACATCCCATTGGATACGCATTCTGCCACGTGGGGGAATGTCAGGGAATGCAGGAGGTTTCGTGTTCTGCCAAGTGTGGGAATCCCAGGGAATGCGTTTGCACTGAGCCAGGTGTACCGTGACACTGCAAGAGGCGGACCGAGACGTGGGGGCTGGAGGCAGGTCGGGTCGGGTGGGCCAAACGGGCGGGGCGCGTAGGGGCGTACCATGGCATACATGAGAAAAGATTTCCGCTAAGTTTCCTGGGGTGAGGGCTGCTGGGGTGGGAAGTGGGCAGGGGAAGGGGCAGAGGCAGGAACAGGGCCGGGGACGGGGCGAGCCAGAGGGCATGGGTAAGAAACGAGTGGGAACAGGGGAACGGGTTTGCACAGGTGAAGCAAGGATGGGTACGCCGGCATGGGTGGGTACCGGGCACGAGTGGAAACGAGTGCATCGAGTGCATGGGTGGTCATCAGTGAGGCACAGTTAGGTACGCAGGCAAGGTTGGGTACGTGGGTATGGGTAGGTATGGGGACATGAGTGGGCATGGAGGCATGGGTGGGAAAGGATGGGCACGGGGTCATGGGTGGGCACGAGTGGGTATGGGTAGGTACAGATGAGCACGGGTGATTTAGTGGGCACTATTGGGCACGTGTGGGTATGGGTACACGGGTGGGATCGAGTGGGCACTCTGCGCATCGGCACTGGGGCACGGGAGCGTAAGGGTGCATGGAGGCGCGGGTGGAAACTGGAGAGCGGGGCCCTGGGGATG
>JAUBNZ010000122.1:13033-24673 GCA_032355485.1 Bonnemaisonia californica
GGGCCGGGGGGGGTCGGGGGGGGGTGGATTGGGCATGGGAGCTGGGGTTAGATCGACTGGGCACGCGTGGGCTCTGGGGAGAGAACCGAGGACTGGGGTGGAGGAAGGATAGAAGGTGATGAAAGAAGAACAACGCAGGAAACCGGACCGTTGCACTAGGACCGAAGATGGAGGACGGTTGGGGACGGCGGAGGACGCTGGACGGCGGATGGAGGGTGGCAGAGGATGGGACAGGACCAACAGAAGTAAAGAAGACAGACACTGTCCTTTGTGGACGAATGAAGGCCAATGGACGACGGCGAGAGACAGAAAATGATTAAAGACAGAGGAATACGTGGTACGAAAGCCGCAGGATGACAAATGAAGGACGTTAGTGTAGTTTGACTGCTAAATTTCATCTTCCTGTCTGTGCCTCATTGGCTGACCGCTTCCAATTGCGTCCTCAAAATTCCAAACCTCGATAGGTTTCCTTCCGTTTCCCTCCAAGGGGTGGAACTGCTGCCACGTCCCTACAGGTGGGACACCGCTGACACATTACGCACCCGTTCCCGTCAGATGGCACCAGTGCATATGCGGATCATATGGGTGTACGAGCCAATAACATACCACCATCCGAGTATAACCAACGGAGATATCCTACCCAATCATGGACTGCCGAGTATCTCCGCCCGTTCCACCGCCGGGAAGTACCCCTCACGACAGCTGTCTCCAAGCTTGACAGTGCCAGCACCGGACTACAGATATGCGACGTACGGCGTGAGCCAAAATATCCGTCAATGTGATAATTATAATTGCTTAGATAACGTACGACTACAACTAAGCAAATAAGGGAACTCCAAATAGCAGAGTGGACACTGAGAGGGCATCGACCAGCACCCTCGACTCTCTTTTCTCAAACGCAAGAGTTACCTTTACGCCCTCTAAGTAGAGGTAGCAACTGGTGCAGCTCTTCGCGTTCTCCTAATCCAGGGACGAAACGAACATTTTAGCAGTCTTGCTCTATACTTCCCGCGGGCTGCGAAGCACTCTACAGTGAGGTATCCTTAAACAGTTTGGTTATCGGCTTACCTGAGGTCGTACCTCCAGCCCTCCGAACCCGTTTGGCTGGGGAGGCCATTCCTTGACCATTGTAGGTATGAGGCTACTCCTTTCTGGAGAAACAGTACCAGCGCTTTGTTCGCCTTTGCTCCCAACATAGGGACGCACCGAACTATGTTATCCATGCAGCTCTACGTCCCGTGACTATCCCTTCATCTCCCAAACTCCATTCCTAGGGGCACTCTCTGCGTGAAAGTCATATTAATCCTCTAGGATTCACCCTCATTTCCTTGGAGAGGCGTCTGCGGACATTCGACCGCCCCAAGTCTACTTACCTGATTCGACAGGTTTACTATGCTTTGCTTCTATAGCTTAGCCCACCGCAACGGCTGCGAGATCCCACCCAACATAGGGCATGGGATCTATTTTCTCCCAGTACACCAACTGTTCATCCATGGCTAAACAAGAATCCATATGAAGGAGTCTCTCTACCAACCCGCACGTCTACTGGAAGACTAAGGACACCTGTAGCCTCACTTGGCCTTCAGAAATTGGGTAATAGTACATTTAGGGGGCCACGGAGGACTAAGGACTCAGTACAGAGGGCACGGTGAAATCAGGATGCACGTTGGAAGCTAACGAGATCCGCGTTCAGGGAAGATGAGGTAGAAACATGATCAAACTTGGTGTAAATAACGAAATTTCTATGCAAACGAAGGGAGGGCAGATCCCACCACGGCGCCACTCGGTCAGGCAGAGGGGTTGGTGACAACGGGGACACGTGCGTGCAGGTCAGGGCACGCAGGGGTACGGGGTAACTACGGGGAAACGTCTGGTTACATGGATGCAAGGGTGGCTATGGGTAGACATGTGGGAAGGCGACCACGAGTGGGCACGCGGAGGTACGGGTAGCTCTTGTGACACGTGTGTACACGCGCGAATAGCGACGGCTACGGGGACGCGTTTGGGAACGTGGGGGCATCGGCGGCTACAGGGGTATGTGTGGGGTCGTGAAGGCACGGGTAGCTTCATTGACTCACGTGAGCGCGTTACCAAGGGTAGTTACGCGGAGGCACGGGTAGGTACGGGACCACGGGGGCAGGGGGCCGAGGTCTGAACGCGGGTATGGGGGATCTTAGCACGCGAGCTCGGGTGGGTAAGGGTCCACATGTGAGCACGCGCGGGCGGAGATGGCCGTGGGGACACATGTGGGCAGGCGACCATAGGCAGGCAGGTTGAGGCACTGGTGATTTCGGAGACCCGTGTGGGCACGCAGGGACACAGGCGGCAGAGCACAGATTAGAACGAGTGAAATATGCAAAATCGATTCAAGACGCTGTGGGCGGAGCCTGCAATGGAGCCACTAGTGTCTACTATAGTGGACAGTACTACAACTTCTTTGCAACCAGGGAGCAGTACCATACTATGCTTTCATGGTACCCACGGCTCCTCATCCTATCAGGCTACTATATGGGCCACCGCCCGGGTGTAATTACTGCTTTGCCAGATTTACGTTTGCCCGCACGCACTTAAAACCTTTGTAGTTTCGTTATCGCGAGATATTATTTAGTTTGGAAACACACGTGTACCTGTGAGAACACACGTGTGTCTGGTGACTATGGATCTAATCTGGCTCGGTGAGGACCACGGAGCTTCGGATCTCACCGTGGCCACGCGGGGTCGGTCGGCATACATTGGTGGCGCCCCTAAGGGGCACGTCAGTGCCCCGGACGCAGAGCCACGGGACCTGACCTAACACGTGTACCCGCGAGAGGGCATGTGTGCCTACAGCTTTAGATCTACTCCGGCTCAGTGAGGACCACTGGGCTCCTGACCACCTCCTGTCCACTTGTGCCCAGGTGGCACACATGGATGCGCATGTCCAGCGGGCGGACCAAAAACTGTACCCACAGGAGTGCTCCTCTACACCGGTGCAGTACTCATTGGGTCTCACCTCCTGTAGCAGCAGTTCTGCCATCCCTTCCAATGGGCAGCTGCCATCGCTGACAGCCGCCCATTACAATACCGCCGCCGACCCTCCAAGGGCCGACACCCCCTAATACCATCCATCTGCCACCTTCCGCAGGGGAGCAGATGGAGGTGGCCTGAGAACCACTGTAAGTCTATGTTTACAGCTGAATGCCGGCCACCTGGCGGTACGTTCGGCAGATTTAGTTATTGTTTTACTGAAAGTATTGGGGTACAATTCCAGTATTTATGGCTTAGCTAGTTAACAATGCTACCCACTAAAGAGGCAACCGAGGCCTCTAGATTTGAACTTACAACTCAACAAGGAACGGAACGCTCCGCGGCTTCTCCGACCACCTTTCCACCGTAGGAAATGCGTCGGTTCGAATAGCTCCAGCGTTGCTCTACGCCCCTTTCAGGTGCCCTTGAGGGCCAAAACTCTCCGTCCGCGCGGCGTGCCATACGTGGCACGTTGTTAGCTTCTGTCCGTCAACTCCCCTTTTCCCCCTTTGCATGACCACTTCCGTCGCCATGCACGGAAACCCCCAAGCACCCTATCTTTACCCCAGGGAAAGGCAGGGCGTTGGGCAATTTATGAAAGTCCACTACCTCGACACTCTACCTTCCCTTTTCACGAAAGGAAGAGCAAAGAGCAGCTACCCCAGGACTTCTCGGACCTGGAAGCGATAGATAAAATTCGCTCTACCCGCCCCACCGCTATCGGAAACAAGGGAAAATAGTAACTGGAGGGTGCTCTGGGACTTTTCCGTAAGTACTACGAAGGGGCCGTTCCAAAAAGCAATAAAACATTACATCCGTTCACCCGTTCCCAAATAAAAAGACTTCCAGGCCTGGTCTAGTAATCATTCCAAAAATGTTTGATATGCAGCTTTCTGCGGCTTCCACTATCCTTTTCCTCTTGTTTTGTGACGGATATTTAGTGCCAGTCTCGGTTTTTTGGGATTGCTTCCGTTCCAGACCGCTTCGTTGGGCTGCGTAGGTTCGTTAGACGCCGAAAAGTTTTCCGGTCACGTACATGTAGTTTTCATTCTTAAACGATGAGTACTTCCGGAGTGGCACCTGCTCAAAATTGAAATGGTGGACCGAAGTTTGATACCAGGAAAAGCGTTACAAAATACCCAAAACATTCTCAATCGTCTCACAATTTATGAGATTCACACATAAATTGTGAGATTTCAACCTTTCGAAGAGCGATTATGTTGAAGATTGTGTGACTGTTCTTTTTGATTGTTGAGAGACGTCTCAAACAAGCACTAAAATAATCTCAAAACTTACATTGAGTGCTCAACGTCTACCAAAGACCATCTTTATTGGGCTACAAATGCCGATTTCCACAGCCTTGACGTTGGTGGTTGCGTCCGTCTTCTCGGGTTCCTTGATGCAGCGTCAAAATTACGTTCACCAGCTGCCGTAGGTCTATGTCGCTTGAGAGTAGGCTGGGAATGCCATTCTATCCAACAACCACTACAAATGGCCTGTCTACATGTAGAACACCACTGGACTTGACGGGGGCCTTAGGTTTTTGTTTGAGGCTTTCCACCTTTTGTTCTAAGCTTCACATCGCTGCATAAAACGAAGTTAAGTGGGTGTGCCTTGAACTTTCTCGTGTAGCAGGCTCCTACTTATCCACCTGGATTTGTGGATACCAAGGCTGAATGTTCTGAAGCCTTTCGATTAAAGAACGGTGTCAACTTGCACGCTTCATTACTGTACACGTTTTCATCATCTAAACAGATTCTAGAACTCATATGTTCTGCTCGTTCTTCAGCGAGCCGTCTTGTGAAAGACTCAAAATTTTCACACTTAGTAACTCGGTGTCTTAAAGAAGCGCAGCCTTCGTTTCTAGGCATTGAATTAATAGAATATGGTAGGCAATTTCTCTGCCTCGCAATTGAGACTCTGTAGATCACAGCTGCATTGCACATCTGCATACTTACCAAACGCACAACTACAGATATAACAATTTTCTCACTCATATTCTTCCTGGCCAACATCTTAAGATTTCTAGAGATATCATCCACCTTTATCCTTCACGTTTTTCCAGAACGGAGATGGGTCAACCGGATCATCCGGCACGGCGGTATAGGGGCTCCACGTTTGAACACTTCCTTTCTGGTGGCTTTATATAGATTATATTATGAGGCAAAGCTATATAAATGGGATGCGTGAATGTTCTTCACCAGTTTTTCGTACTCTTTGGGTACTTTTGCAGCCTCTATTCGAATCCACCCAAAACTACAGTCTCTTACGCATTCTAAGCAGTACCTAAAACTGTGACGCCGGGACTCAGAAAACGCAACTAGACCTGCATAGATAATCTGGCCTTCAACCATAGACCCTCCTGTGCCGACAATAAAATCCACTTGGTTGATCCCCAAGAGTAGCACAGTGGAGTAGAACGTATGCTCTGTAATGCGCAGATGTCACTGGTTCCATAAACAGTGCATAGCTTCTGTCATCCAGTGCCGACATTCCCCAGAGAGATTATTTCACTGTACTTCTCCCTCACCACTGCAGCTTGCTCTATCGTCCAAACTGCATTCATAGTCCTAATTTCGAGGGCAATAACCGTTGTAAATTTGTGAATTTATCCCCTCAGTAGCCGCCATCAAAGCTTCTGGGCCATAAGCCACTAGCGAGCATCTGTTGCTCTCTGAAAGGCCTGTAGTTTAAATGTAGTTCACATTTAAACTATGTTTACGTTCCCAACTATACGTCGACGAACACAGGCCCCTTTTGTAGGCCTAAAAATGTCCTGCAAAGAAATCAGGAAGGGCTCGGATAACCTCCAACTCGTTGCGAGTGCCTCCCTTCATTCCTGCGGTGGGCACCAGGGGCTTCGAAATCCAATCTGTTAATGATGCTTCTCTGAAGAAATGGCACATGCCCTTTGCCCCCTGCTCAGCCATGTCATCATCCGTCGTGCTGTCCTCCTCAGGACCACCTTCCGTGGACACTGTACCCCTTACAATATATTCTTTTTGGTGCATTTCTGCAGCCACCAATTCGGGCTTGCTAACCCTAGTATCCATTACGCGGCCAAACCCTGAAAGGAACCTGAGCAACTCTGGCGTTGTAGTCGCAGAAATCCTGCTTGAAGAGCAGTTAGAGATGCGCTCTACAAGAGAGGCACGGGACGTCGGGCGGGGCATGTGCCCTAATTTCATACGCAGGGTTCTCAGAACCTGCTCCCACTTTGGACTGAAGTACTCCCTAACAATAAAGTGGTCCTCAGAAAAATGCTGCACCCCAGGAGTTCGAACGTTTCCACGCAGCATGCATTCCAGCACTTTCAATAAATCCTCACGTGTAACCGCCTTGCGGTTTACGCAATAGCTCGCTATCTTATCTGCCAAGATGTTAACCAAGTGCTTGCATTTAAGAACATGCAGTACAGTACTGATCACGGCATTAGTAACGGTCAATTAGCTTGACAGTATCTACTTCACTACTGACTGCTGGCTTGTAGTGCACGTACACGACAGTTAGCATTTACTGCTGACACTTTACGGATAACGGTTAGCATTAGCTTGTAGTATAGGAACATTACTGATAACGGTCAGTATTAGCCTGCAATACATGCACACTGATGCTACCCGGTAATGCAAATGTTTAGATTACTATATAAGTTCTCTACTGTTTCTACCTTTGCAAATAAAAGACACCGCGTTCTACCACAGTGATCACTTCAACTCAACGTCGATCACGTTGTCAACCAGGGTTCTTCATCACCGATGAGCCCTCCGACCGACAACTCATCGAGGCAGGACTCAGCTTCGTCCGTCTCACAGAAGAAAGCCACATCTGTCGCTACTATGATGAATCATCCCAAACTCTTAAAGGATGACCCCGAATCGATTCACCTGTTTCTTCGACAGTACGATCAGTATGCAAACGAAGTTAAAGCTCGGGCCCAACAGTTACTGGGTGATGATATCATATCAACAGAGGCTGCTAGACCGGTGAACCTGAAGTTTTGTGTTGATGCAGAGTACTTGGAATCTTTCATCAACCTGGGTTTTATTGGAGGCACAACCGACTACGAAGGCCTTACAGACGACGTGTTACGGGATTTCCTGGAAAGCGAAGCAGCCAAGTCTGCAGATGTTGTCACTCTGGCTACACTGAATGCTCTTGTAGCCAAAGAGGTTCGCATGGACATGAAAAACACGTCGGCCAGGTCTCGTATGAGAAATCTTTTTGCCTCTTATCACACCTCGCTAAGGAAGAATGGTTTAATATGGGTTTTGGAAGAAAATGGAAAGGTTGCAGTGCACCATGTCTTATCTGCAATAAAAACTAAGCATCTGCAACTAAGATTAATGGGTGATTTGGAATTCTCTAAAGTCAAACTTAAGAGGAACCTCAATGGATTTATGGCACACGCCATAAAAGTTGCAGAGGCTTTTATGATTTGTGACACCGGTCGCAGTCGTGGTTCGATACCAGATGGCCACGGTTCAAATAGTACTAGCAAAAATCAAGGGACCAAAGGCAGCCTGAAGTCTGGTTCTCCTTCAGCAGGTGGAGAAAAATCAAAAAGTGGGAATTCAGGTTCACAAACAGGCACGCGAAATCCTCCACCTTGTCCTTGTACTGAATGTAATAAAAAAGGCTTGGAATATTGGATAAGGGACTGTCCTAACACGAACGATGCTCAGAAGGCGGCATTGCGGAACGAAATCGCTAGCAGAAAAGCGGTTGATGGGCCATTCAAGGGTACAAGGTCTCAGAAAGCAAGTAAAGAAGGCTCTACTGGACGCTCTAATCCTTCATCAAGGAGAATTCAGGGGATGGTAAGTGAAGAAGCAGATTTTGAGGTGGTTCTTAGCGATGGTCTAGCTACTAGGCAAGTCAAGGGGCGATGCGATGATGGAAGCGATGAAACCATTGTATCATCTCGTGTGGCAGAATCTGGTGCTTCTGAAGGTATTGGAAGAATGAAGAAAATCATTCCGGTAACTTTGCAAGTCGCTCTACGAAAAGGCGATACAGCTGAGAAATTCACATTTTCAAGAGTCTGGACAGTACCGCGTACCACTTTAAACATTCCTTCCGGTCAGTTGGCTATGATAAGCTATCTAGTTGCTGATGACGACTTGCCTTCAGAAGATTTTTTGATTGGGCGACCGGAACTACAACATCTGAAGGTAGATACAAAGACTCTACTTGATCAAAATC
Source organism: Bonnemaisonia californica (assembly GCA_032355485.1). NCBI lineage: Eukaryota > Rhodophyta > Florideophyceae > Bonnemaisoniales > Bonnemaisoniaceae > Bonnemaisonia > Bonnemaisonia californica. The sequence goes on from JAUBNZ010000122.1 coordinate 21,242, forward strand.
GTATTGTATTGGATGGATTCGATTGCTCCAATATTGGAAATCCAACAGTACCAGATGGTGGAGGTTATGTCAGCCGCATTATGATTGCTCGCATCAACCGCGTCACTAATGCGGATGTTGCGACGACTACTAACAAAACTTTACAAAAATCCCCCCACCCCAGGGTAAACTACTTCAATGCTGGAAGTGAAGTAGATCCCTTACCCGATGCATCCCTTCTCGATCCGGTTGACAGTGACCAGAAGGAAGATGTCAGCGCGGCCATAGCAGACATTTTGATAAGGGCCAGAACTAATGGTTTGCCAAATGCGCTCCAGGCTCATTTGGAAGATATGGTGCACGCCCATTCCGATCTGTTCAGAACAGGACTGTCGTCTGGTCCAGCAGCTGATCTCCCGCCTCTCAAAATCAAGCTGACTAAAGACGCTAAACCGATGAGGGTTAAATAGCGTAATTATTCGCAAGAGCAGCGAGAATTTATGATCGCATTTGTCAGTACCTTAGTTGACAAAGGAATAGCTTACTCAAATCCTACAGCGGCTTGGGAATCAGCCCCATTGCTTGTACCCAAGGCCGGCCCTGCGAAATTTTGGTTTACCGTGGACTTACGATCTGTCAACAAGTTTACCATCAAGAATCAGTACCCTATGCCAAATTTAGAGCATGAGCTTTCTAAGTTGGCAAATTCGGAGCACTATGCTACATTTTATTTATCAAATGGGTACTGGCAGCTACCGCTTCATCTAGACAGTCAAGAAAGCCAGTCCTTCCTGACACAGGACAGCGTTTTCTCCCCGAACCGAGTTTTACAGGGCACAACAAATGCAGTTACGCATTTGAAAGCCTCATTGGCAGCGATATTTCCTGTAGAGTTATCCAAACAGCTGTTGGCGTGGCTCGACGACCTGCTCACGTACGCTGGAACAATTGAAAAACTTCTGAATGGAATAGAACTGTTTTTACAGCTGTGTAAGAAGTACCGATTGCGCCTCCATCCCAAGAAATGTATTTAGTATTCAAAAAGCATAATGTGGTACGGCAGGCACATTTCGTCTGCCGGTATCAAATTTGACCCTCGGAGACTGGACGGTCTACTGAAAATGGAACCACCTACTACTGGTGGGCATCTGCAACAATTTATTTGTGCACCGCAGTGGGTAAAACCAGGAATCCCAAGATTTACAGATACAGTATCCGCACTGCAGAAATTCAAGGAAAAGGCTTATGCTGTGGCTAGTAATCGAACTAAGTGTGCCGTTACTCGAGTCTCACTGAATGCACTTGGATGGGGTAATGAGGAGCTATTGGTATTCAAGGAATGCAAGCATGCCCTAGCCGAGCAAGTTACGCTCAATCACCGCGATTCTAAGAAACGTCTTTGCGTCTATACGGATGCATCTGACGAGGTGTGGTCAGGGATCATAACGCAGATCCCTACTGAAGACATGACCAGACTGCACATTGATCAGCGTCATGAGCCGTTAGCTTTCCTATCTGGACGCTTCGACCAGACTCAATTAGGCTTGGATACTTTGGAAAAGGAAGCGTTTGCGATCCTTGCTACACTGGAGAGGACGCACGGGCTCGTTGCAGTTCCAGAGGGTTTCGATTTTTTTACCGATCAGAACAACATTGTATTTATATTCGACCCAATGTCTACGTTACCGGACTTTTTTCAAAGCTCAGTTAAGAAAGTTCTTCGCTGGACAGTCCGTATGAGAATGTACAATTACGTCTGTAATCACTTCAAAGGGACAGACAATGTATGGGCTGATCTCCTTGGACGCTGGTATGCGTCGCCAACATTACGGCGTCTAATCCAAATTCCGCCTCTCACATCGAGCAGTGAAGATGACTTTGATTGGCCCACTTCCGACACTATTGAAATTAGTCGATCAGAATTTATTGACAAGAAACCTGACAACTTGTTGATTGCAGAAAGCTTATGGAAAAACGCCCAAGGAGCATTATGGATACCAGATGCTGCCGAGGATCTACTGTTACGCATATGCATTGCAGCTCATACCAGCGTCAGTGGACATCTTGGGAAAGCCTCTACGGAGATGTTAGTGCGCCGTGTCTATTTTTAGTCGACCCTTACAGAAGATGTCAGGACATTTGTCAAAGCATGTATCCATTGTCTATCTACTAGGAATGGCAAAAGGGAACCACGGCCATTTGGAACAGCGTTCCATGGAACAGCTGCCAATGACCTGTTACAGTTTGATTTCATCGAAATGGCACCGAGTGATGCAGGAGATAAATATATCCTCCTCATGAGGGATGACTTCTCATCATATGCTTGGTTCATACCATTTGCTGCTGCCAATTCGGAAAATGCCGCTGACGCCATACTCGAATGGTCTTCTACATTTACAGTGCCTAATGGATTAATGTCAGATGGCGGAAGTCACTTTAAGAACGAGACAGTGCGTCTTGTCACTAGAGGTCTCAAGGCTCCGCATCATTTCACTCTCCCGGAAACACCATGGAGTAATGGCGGTGTTGAACGTTTGGGAAAAGAAGTCCTACGCATGTTCAGGGCTATCTTATCAGAATTGCGTATAAGTCATAACAATTGGCCCGACCTTGTTCCTCTGATAATGTCTGCGCTAAACAGTGCTCCCTCGCCACAGCGAAAAAACCTTGCCCCCATTACAGTATTTACTGGCTTAAAACCAAAGTCATCATTGATGAATTTCAAGTGTGCATCAACTGGAAGTGTGGTAACACTTTCCGAAGCACAGACCGAGCGCACAATGAATCTATCAAAGGCTCAAGAACGCATTTGAGAGTTACACCCTATTGTTCAGAACTCTCTGCAAGCGAATAGGAAAAGAGCCCGCGAAGCTGCTTCACGCGGTCAGATGGCAAGTTTTACTGCTAGTGACTACGTTTTAGTGGCCCGAGAACATTTCTCTGCCGGTGAGAAATTAGAACTTCGATGGAGAGGACCGAGGAGGATATTTAAAGCTCTATCAGACTATATCTTCCAAGTAGAAGATCTTAGGAACGGTTCTATCGAAGACGTACATGCATGCAGACTACGTTTCTATTCAGATTCTGATCTGGATGAGATTGCAATTATGCCTCACGTTCTATCCTCTGAAACTGGAATGACTGTTGCGAAACTCATGAAACTCGAAGAGACTCCAGAAGGAATTATGGTTCACTTTCGCTGGAAGGGGTTAGGAAATACGGAGGACACGCTTGAACCCCTACAAAGCGTGTTTCAAGATGTACCCCAAATGCTTACAAGGCTATTCTCCCGCAAGATCACGCCAAAAGCATTAGCTAGCAAAGCTAAGGCCGCTCTTGGACTTTAAGAAAGGGGAGTGTAACCGCCTTGCGGTTAACGCAATAGCTCGCTATCTTATCTGCCAAGATGTTAGCCAAGAGCTTGCAATTAAGAACATGCAGTACAGTACTGAT
>JAUBNZ010000123.1:0-24668 GCA_032355485.1 Bonnemaisonia californica
GAATCGATGACAGTGGAAGTAGTGAATCTTCCAGGGCTGTGAACTATGGACCGCATTCTGGACAAGCAGAATTGCTGTGGAGCATATCTTTGCTGATTGTGGATGAAGCTTCTATAATTCATTGAAAGTTGTTGAAGCTTATCGGTACCATTGCAAAGGACATTTGTTGCATATACAGCCCATGTTTGGAGGTTTGACTGTCGTTTTGCAGGAGAATATCTTCAACTCTTTCCAGTGTTTCCTTCGAGAAGGTTTGTAGAGATTGATGAAGGGAACGGGAGATACTTTAACGTCTCACAATTGGAAGATAGGCCTTTGGCATACAGCGTCTGGGTCTACGCAAAGTTCTCTGAAAGACAGGAAAGGTTCTTCAGAGCAATCATCCAGGGTTCAAGAATCATCTTCTGTTGAAGACGCAAAGGGAAAACTAGTGAAAGTAATTGCCTTCCACTGCAGCCAACTGGTTCCCGAATAGAAACGTAGGAGTATCTGTGGAGGTGGCGGGCAAGTGGGAATCAGAGAGAGTTTTAGACTGGACGGGCTGATCCTGTGTGAAACCAAAAAGCAGGTAGATGATCATAAAAAGGCGACTCTGGCTGCTTTGGGGAATTAGTTTTTTGAGTTGTAGTGTTGTAGAAAATTCCAGGCGCTCTCAACCACTTTGGATAGGCCAAAATAACTAGTGAGAGAGTGCGTTGTTCCGAGATGACTTAAACCTTTGGATCACACGGGTGCTGCCTCAAAAATTGGTGTTCAAGATTGGTACCCCAATGAAAGCTATGTGAATAGCGTGCACCCATAGGGCGTGAAAGGCGTGATCTTCATTGGTAAGAGGCACAATCGGTAGATGATGTAACAGGCAAGGATTGACTTGGAAGGACGAGAGGTAGACACGTTTTCAGTGCTTTGCATCACGTTCCAGCTCAACTTCTGGGGCGTTAAGTTCGCACGAAACCAGTTCTCAATAAAACTGGCTTTCACGGGAAATGTCCAAACCGCCAAGGGCTGGCGGTTAGGAAGATGTTTGTTGACAGGAGATCTAATTTCTTCTCTCCAGGGCAGCTGTATGTGGCTGTTTCTCCAGTCTTCAAGTCAGAGTACATTATTTTCCTCGAGAAGGAGGAAGAATCACTAATACCAGCGTCCAGGATAAACACCATACCTGTCAGAGTATGAAACTCTGCTTGGAAAGAAGCAGTTGAGTTCACCGAGCAGTAGTAGCAGTGGTAGTAGTACTAGTATGTTCTTCTTACATTTTCACCCCGTTTGGGACTGATTTCCTTTTTTGTATGGCATTTTTATCCCAAGCAGGCATTCAAAATATGTTTGTGTCAATTGCGTTCATTGGAATCAATAGTTCATTTGAATAATACTCCGGAACGAACCAGTGTATCTCGTAGCTGGCGATTAGGGAGATGGTTGTTGACAGGAGATCTAATTTCTTCTCTCCTGAGCAGCTGTATGTGGCTCTTTCTCCAGTCTGCAAGTCAGAGTACATTGTGGTCCTCCAGAAGGAGGAAGAAACCCCAATACCAGTGTACAGGAAAAACACCATGCCTCTCACAGTATGAAACCCTGCATTGGAAGAATCAGTTGGCTTCACCGGGAGTAGTAGCAGTGGTAGTAGGATATGTATGTCCTGACTACATTTTGGTTTCGTGTGTGTTTAATTTTTCGTTTCTTCTATAGTTTTTTTATCCCAAGCAGGCATTCAAAATATGTTTGTGTCAATTGCATTCCTTGGGATTAGTACTTCATTAGAATCGTCATCGGGAACGGACCAGTATATCTCGTAAACTTAAGCCGCTCAACAATAATGAACAGATGGTCAGAGGGCGAAGCCTGCAAAGGGCGGTTCCCGGCCTGGGGATAATAAGCTCGGGGGCCAAAGGCCCCCGAGCGTTCCTTGTTCTCCTATCATTAAGGGTTATCTACACTATTTGTCCACGTTTATTTAATCTTTCTACTTTACGCCCGCACGTTCTGCCCACCACCTCTACAGTAATAATTGACCGAACTACGAGAAGACGTATATTTAGTTTTTCTACCGTATTTGTACTTTCCGCTCCCCAGTACAAAAATTCAGCAGCAGCAGCAAAGCTCAAAATGTATTGGCTGCTTGCATTAGTTTAATCACCGTGACTACTAATTGCAATTTATTCTTTTTAGCGCGCCTATTTCTAGACCATTTTGTAGATAAAAAAACTGTTAAATTACTTACACGTGTTTTATCATAAGCTAAGGTGCATCCCAACGCCTGGGGCCTCCCGATATTTCTATAGTAACCCAGGTAACCGGGCTGACCAGCGTTATTGTTCAATATTCGGTGGATAGCCGCGGTTACCGCAGAGGCCTTCAGATGTTTTCGAAGGGGTATAGTATCCTATGGTAACCTGGCTAACCAGCCGAGTAGTTCAAAATCCGGTGGATAGCCGCGGTTACCATGCCATTCACGCAATGTATTGGAAGGAGTACGACAGAGTGGGTGTCAGCCGGTATAGGACAAGTGGACCAATGGTAGATCTGTGTCGGACATATTTCGCACTCCGATAGCCAATGAAAAACTGCCATGTGGACCAATCACATCTTGCATATTGACACGCATTACAGTGTTCCCATACATATGTACTGTAAGCTGATTTTTCAAGTATTTGCATTACATGTATGTGCACACGTGTGGACAGTGTAAGCCGATTTTCAAATTTCGAGAGCGGCATGATTCCCAACACGGACACGTGCGTCCATTACTTTAAGCGGATATTCACTTTGAAGGAATGAGGCCCTGCCACTGCTGACACGTTGCAATTTCAGTAATCTAAATTTGCAACTTAGAAAGGAGGGAGCTCTGCCTTTTCTCCAAGTGAGAAGCACTGTGAACCATTTCTGCATTTTTGATGGGCAGAAGCCCTTCCCGATCCTGTACATGCCAACTAAAGTAAGTCTGTTTTCGACATTCATGCTGTGGGCCCATGGCTCCGGTATGCCCGGTGCGGCGTGTTCAGTCGAACATCAGTTGGGGGCGGTCAGGAACGGGGAACCCGTGAGTGACGCCGTGAGGCTTTCGCCAGGAACACCAGGGAAACTACACCAGATATCAGGGGCCCTCTGAGGCGGGCTCGAACTTCAAATACCAAATCTCGCCAAACGTTGACCCCTGTCTGGAAATGGCGTGCTTTGGAGCCTAATGCCACAGCTCTCACTCCAACTGCAGGAAGCTTTTGCGGAGACATATTTAGATATCACATGGGAATGGGGGATATCTGTTACACGAACATCGCCTTTTAATCGCGTACGTGTCCTTATACATTTCTGCACCCCAATTCAGAAGTGGCACGAGTTCGCCAGCATCTCCGGAAAATGACTACTTCAGAAAGTCGGGAAACTTTGCAACGGAACATACTAAGCTCAGGGTCAACTCTCAGTAGAAGAGATTTCCCGATGAATTGCTCGAAAAGCTCCGGAGTACGCGTAGTGAAGGCGTGTTAAACTCAAACGGGAACGTCTACTTCTAGAGAACAGCAGGAACTGGAAAAACTTACGCTCCGAGCCGCCCTCGTGATATGGCATAGTCAAAGGGTATGATGGATAAGATTAAAAAGGCCACTGGTATTGCAGCTTCTCTTGATACAGGTGGGAGCACAATTCACAGTCTTCTGAAACTCTGAATCAATGACACTGAAAGAAGTGAACCTTCCAGAGATTAGAAGTGTGGACTGCATTTTGGACGAGCAGAACAGCTGAGGAGCATATCGTTGCTGATTGTGGATGAAGCTTATCAAATTCAGTGGAAGTTGTTGAAGCTTATCCGTACCATTCAAAAGGACATTCGTCGCATATACAGCCCATGTTTGGAGGTTTGACTGTTGTTTTTACAGGAGACTATCTTCATCTCTTTCCAGTGGTTCCTTCGGGAAGGTTTGTAGAGAATGATGAAGGGAACGGGAGAAATATTAACGTCTCATACATACAGCGTCTGAGTCTACGGAAAGTTCTCAGATTGACGGAAAGGTTCTTCAGAGCAATCATACAGGGTTCAGGAATCATTTTCTTCTGAATAAATAAAGGGAAAAGTAGTGAAAATAATTGCCTTCCTCTGCAGTCAACTCCCGAAGAGAAACGTACGAGTATCTGTGGAGGTGGCGGGCAAGTGGGAATCAGAGAGATTTGTACACTGGAAGGGCTGATCCTTTGTGAAACCAAAAAGATGGTAGATGATCATAAAAAGGGGATTCTGGCTGCTTCTTTGGGGAATTAGTTTTTTGAGTTGTACCGTTGTACAAAATTCCAGGCGCTCTCAGCCACTGTGGATAGGCGAAAATAACGTGTGTGAGAGGTTGTTGTTCCGAGATGACTTACACGTTTTGGCTCACAGGAGTGCTGCCTCTCAAATTGGTGTTCAAGATTGGTAGCCCAATAAAGGTTATTTCAATGGAATTCACCTATAGGGTGTGAAAGAAGTGATCTTCATTGGTAAGAGGAACAATCGGTAGATGATGTAACAGGAAAGGATTGAATTGGAAGGACGAGAGGTACACAAGTTTTCATTGCTCCGCATGACGTTCCACCTCACACTCTGGGGCGTTAATTTCATGTGAAACCAGTTTTTAGTAAACTGGCTTTCGCGGGAGACGTCCAAACCGGCGAGGGCTGGCGATTAAGAAGATGGTTGTTGACTAGAGAACTAATTTCTTCTCTCCTGGGCAGCTGTAAGTGGCTCTGTCCCCAGTCTGCAAGTCAGAGAACATTGTCGTCCTCCACAAGGAGGAAGAAACCCCAATACCAGCGTCCAGGATACGCACCATGGCTGTCACAGTATGAAAACCTGTGTTGGAAGATTCAGTTGGCTTCACCGGGAGTAGTAGCAGTGGTAGTACGATTAGTATGTCCTGCTTACGTTCTGATCTCGTTTGTGTTTCATTTCCTTTCTTGAATGGTCTTTTATCCCAACCAGGCTTTCAAAATATGTTTATGTCAATTGCGATCCTTGGGACTAGTAGTTCATTAGAATCGTTATCGGGAACGAACCAGAGTATCTCGTAAACTTAAGCCGCTCAACAAAAACGAACAGAAGGTGAGAGGGCAAAGCCTGGAAGGGGGTTTCCCCGCTTGGAATAATAAGTTCGGGGGCCGAAGGCCCCCGAGCGTTCCTTGTTACCTATATATAATGATTGTACTAAGTATGAGTCCCGAAGGGGGAGGCGCTTCAGCACATTTTATTGCGTTTTACTAAATTTCTAGCATGCGCGCCAAAATCCGTCCAGTAGAAAAAATCAGCAGCAACAAAGCTCAATATCTGTTTGCCCACTTGGAAAGCAGCTATTCAGTACAGTACCGCTAAGGGACGTATGGCGCTACACTACTGAATAGTTGCTTGCATTCAGACGTGTTGTTACCTGGTTCGAACCGCCTCCCTACGTTTCGGCTTCCCTAAACTCTTAACACGCACTACTACTACTGTACTACTACTGTACTACTACTATAGTTAGTGCTATATCTACTAACTAACCATCTACTACCCTTAATACGCACTACTACTACTGTACTTCTACTGCGGTAAGTGCTTTACTAACTAACTAACTACTACCCTTAATACGCAGTACTACTACTGTACTTCTACTATTGTAAGTGCTGTATCTACTAACTACTAACATTATTATTATCATGTGTTTATTGATACCGAGACTAGAATTACTGTGTTTCTACGATTAATGGCTGGAGGTTCTTACACTGGCATGATGGTGTACTTCGGAATGGAAAAGCCAACGGTGTACGGAATATTCCGAGAGGTGTTAGATGCAGTGATGCGGACACTTCCATTTGACGGGGTGCCACTCGGGGATGGGGAGGAAGAAATGAAAAGGTTGAAGCAGCTCGCAGTGGACGGTTCGGCTTCTCAAAGCGCTTAATAAGTACTGCTACTACTGTACTATTACTACAGTAAGGGCCATATACAATAACTATTACTACTATTACTATTGTAAGTGCTACAGTATACTTTTCTACGTAGTGCTACTGTTTTACTAATATGTACTGTTTTCTGGAAGGGTGGGGCCTTCGTCAGCTCCCCTGGCCCAAATCGCCTATGCAGGACATCGGTTTCGGCCGGGGTTTGGACAGGGAAAGGAGGGCTGCAAAGAATTGTGGGGGCGACCAAGGCCCCCCAAGTGACTTGTTTCGTTATTAACGATCATGGGGTGGAGGCCATTACTCAACCTTCCACGCAGTTGCCAGTTGGCTTAGCGAACCCAGCCCTCTTACCAGATCCCGAAGATCTGGAAGGTGAAAACGAACCCTGACAGTGCCATGTGGTTCGACAGGACCCTCCGGTAATATCGCCAATAAGAGTAGAGGAATTCCTAGAAGCTCAAACAGGTGACGCCTTCTGTCAGGAAATCCGACAAAGGATAGACCAGGGGGACCCCGGCCTCTTCTCGCTAAATGAAAGGGGAATCATCGAGCGGAAATCGGCCATGGATGGAGTGAAACAGGTAGTAGTACCAAAAATGCTACGACCCAAATTGTTGCAACTACAACACTACCCCATGTTGGCTGGCCACCCCGGGGTTCCTTGCAAGTACGAAACAATGGGGAGGGCATTTTACTGGCCCGGCATGGCAGTCGACACTTACGCGGAAGTGCGCAACTGCCGGCGATGTGCAGAAGAACGCATCACCTTCCGGAAACATGCTTCTTTTATGAAGCTGTTCCCAGCAAGGGCTCCATTGGAGTTCGTCGCGATCGGTATCCTCGGCCCTTTTCCAAGGACATCTAAAGGTAACAGATACCTTTTAGTTATCAGCGACCGTTTCTCAAAGTTAACGAGGATGGTGCCCCTCGGTACAATTACCTCTAAGTTTTATCTGAACGTTTGTAACGTTCTGGGTGTACGCAACTTGTTTACAAGTGTGTATCACCCACACACAAACGGACAGGTCGATCGGTTTAACAGAACAATCCTAGCTGGACTTCGTCGCTTTATAGCGGAAGACCAACGAGACTGGGATCAGTTCTCATCTGCCGTGACCTACGCGTATAACCGGCAGGCTCACAGAAAGACGAGAATCCCGCCGTTTGAATTAGTTTCATCCCGGGCACCGGGAGCACTCGCTATACAAGAGGCGTAAAAGTGGGGGACGAAACCTCCATTATGCGTCAAAAGCGAAAACGCTTCACACGCCGACTCTGTTCCCTAATGGCAACAGCCATTAAGAAACTCAGTGCTGCCCAAGCCCGGTACAAGGGGAACTACGATGCTCTCGTTCGGCCACCGAGACGCGAGTATGCCCCCAGCCAGAAGGTATACCTTAGCAGGGAGGCGGCTGTGGATGGTCATAAATCCAAACTCAGCCGGAAAGTGGAGGGCCCCTATGATATCTTGAGAGTCTCAAGTCATACGGTGGTCGACGAACGAGAAGGCATGGAAGATACCGTCTCGAAAGATCGAGTCACTCAGGGCCCTACGTTAGAATCCGACGAGGAGGGCACTGACACTCAGGTAGAGACCACAATACCTAGCGGCAATGCCACAGGAGATAACAGGTCATCCACCGGCCAATCAGTACCACAGTTGGCAATACCACAGGTATCGATACCCCGCAGGAGTGGAAGGAACCCTCCTCCTACACCTACACCGGCTGAGCCGGAAGGGGAGTTAGTGTTCGACAGAATAGCCGATCACCGAGACGACGGTAGGCAGTTCAGGATTCGCTGGACCGGCTGCGCGTCGGACGACGAAACATGGGAAACTCCCGCGCATGTGCCCCGGAACTGCGTAAAGAGCTACTGCAGGCGGAAGCGGATTCCACTTCCGCCACGTCTTTCCCAAGACGGATAGAAGGTTCCGCCTCGGTCACCGAAGTGACCGGGCACCCTCTAATCTTGGAAGAGGGCTGGCCTGTCGTTGTCAAATGACAAAGACAGAGGCTATTAAAACTAAACAATCTTGATGTCAATTGACACCGAGTGAGTAAACAAGTCGCAAGCCCTCACCAAAGCACTTGCCTAAGTGAGAAAGGGGACCCGATGGAAATGAAATCGGGCACCTAGACAAGACGAATGGTTAATCTCTTTCAAGGCAATGGCCTTAAGAAAGAGGTGACCAAATTTGGATAAACATTGGGAACTTACTCCACCACTAAGGGAGTGATGAAGCTGAAACTCTTACAAGGCAAGTGCCTTAGTAAGAGGTAGGTAGAGAAGGCTGTGCCTCAAAAACAAAAATCCCACTCCTGGGGTAGACAAGCTCCTTTTATAAAAAGAGTGGGCAGTTGGCAATTGCCAGCTGCGGTGGAAACCCTTTCTGACCGCAATGGCCGCCAGAGAAGAACAAGAAGGAAACAATCGACCTAGGAGGTGTACACCTGAAGCACTTAGGCGGCAATTGCCGCCCAGGACAGCATTCCATAACGGCTACACAGCAACCCTCACGGCAATGCCGGAACAGGGGGGTAGAATCGTTCTATAAGAACAGGAGTTTGGGGTACTCCGAGGCCACACTAAATAATTAATTCACCTACGGCAATTGCCGTAAAGGTCACGAGGGTGGGGGAACCACACCCAAGGGCGCCGAAGCACTCTGAGGAAGGGGGTGACTCCCTCACAGGCCTGTGCTAGTGAGCGAGGCCACCAACGTCCACAGACCCCGACCCAAGTGCAGCCAGGGGAAACCTAGCTGGCACGCGGCGGATAAACCCCACCCAGCAGGCGCACACAGCTTAAACGATAATTAGGAAATACGCCTAAAAGTTATATGAATTATATAATGTTCACACCTACCGGCACAGCCGCATAGACGCACGGGGGTACGGGGTAACCAACTACGGCCGTCAACACAGCCAGGATCATACAGCACACTGGCATAGGCCCAAGCATGATCCGATAAACCGAAAGTTATATTAGCAAAACCAGAGAAAATGTGTACGAAATTACAAAGAATTTACATACCAGCAGGGTACGGTGCCTTACACTAACTTTAGGTACGGGACAATGCTTGTACATATGCGTACAGTACATGTAGCCCCGTGAAAAGCCACCAGGCCACACGAAACGAACTGTAGAGTGTAAGTAAACCACTGCATGGGATCCCTGTCAGGACAATTGCCTGACAGGGATCGGATCGGGAAGCCACAGTGGGAGCCAAGAGGCTCTACACAGAGGGGGGAGCGACTAAAGAAGCGCTCCTCAGGGTGACCCTATCCGAGAAAAGACCCCGGAATCTTCTCCGCAAACTAAAATTCCAGGAGGACTAGCCACCGTGAGGATTCCTCCCTGGGGCGAGAGAGAGTGGGAGCGCGAAGGGCACACCCCCATCACCCGACAAGGTATCTACTTGTCGAGTGCGAAAGCGCCAACAGCTACTTCGTGGCACAGCGCGAGCGCCTCCCTCACGGATAATTCCGGCAACAGGGGGGTGCCGAGGTTCACCTATCCAGAATCGCGACGACACCATTAACTAAAATTCGGGCCATCCAATAAAAGATGGAACACCCACTGCTCCGCAAAACGTTAGGAGCAGTGCGAGGATAAAACGCGACTAACCCCGGCATTGCAGGGGGAGATACTCCTTGAGAACCCCAAAGAGGCCGGCCGGAGTCTTCATACCCTTCCTGGGATTACTGGGAAGGGTGGCGACAACTTTGGACTCCAAGGGTGTCGCCGGGTACCGCAACAAAAAGCGCGAAAGCGAAACAATAACCATCCTCCTTGCTAGTCTTTCTACCTACGAGAAGAAAAAAAGAAGTCCCTCCGACAGGAGTCGGCCGGAGGCTAGGCCCCGGCTGAGAACAGCATACCTACGACAAGCTCTAGGAAAGGCTCTTACCTGAGGCCACAGGTCAGCGAACGCTAAAGCCTACAATAGGGGATGCTCTTGACAATTGCCAAGAGTCATCGAGCTACACGTGCCCTCGCCGTACCCTACTTAATCAAGGAGGATCGGCTGGAGGCCAAGCCCCGATCGAGAGAACATGCCTAAGACATAGTCTTGGTGATGATCTTGGCTGATGCCAAGAGGCATCAACCAATTAAAACCTACACTACGCGATGCTCTTGGCACTTGCCAAGAGTCATCGAGCCACGCTCGCAGAAGCTCTACCCTACCTAGTCAAATGGGATCGGCCGGAGGCCATACGCCGACAAAAGGAACACCAAGCTAAAAAAAGCTAAAAGAAGACCGTGGGATCTTCCAGGGATCTTCCAGAACACTACTATGGCAATTGCCGATAAGGCAAACTACGATACACTCGGATCTTCCGGTGATATCGTCGCGAAATACGCGTGCGAATACTAACTTTGTAAACCTATGCGGCTTCTACTACAAAAAAAGCGTCGAAGAAGTTAGAAATACCCCGCAAGGGTCTGCTGGAGGCTATGCGCCGGCAGATAAGATACCAAAAAGCTAAAAAAGCTAACATATACCCCCGCATCTGCTAAGGGTCTTTCTCTTCTATGATAACGGTATCATCAACCTATATGGGTCTGCCAGAGAGTATGTACCGGAAGGCAAATGACTAAAAGCTATATAAGAAGGTAACAGAAACCCCGAAATCTACCAGGGGTCTTCTCTCGTCTATAATAGATAAACGTTTGAACCATATAGATCTGCCGGAGGCTACGCCCCGGCTGATAATATACAAAAACTATACAGAAAGCTAACAGAAACGCCGGGCATTCGCCCAGGGTCTTTCTAATTTATGATACCTATAACACCAACTATAGGGTATACAGCAGCACGGAGGGCTATCCAGTGACACCTTCGCGTAACAATGAAAATATAAGTCCTTCTTAATTGCGGCGGTTGATTATCTCACTACAAGTTCGGTCGGAGGCTAAGCCCCGTCTGAGGAGGCCAAATACTAAAGCAATACTAAAAGCTAATAGAGGCCCCTGGCATATGCTAAGGGACTTGCTCTTTATGAGAATGACTACAATATCCACCGATACCAAGAGCAACGACACATCGCAAGGTCGGACGATGCCACCCCACAAGTATGTTTATGGGTAAACATACTAGTGAGCAAAAATGCAAAACTGTTTAGTTACTAACTACGTTCTAAGGATGTAAGGATCAAAAGGGACAAGCCGCTCTTCGAAAGAGACCAACAGCTACTCCTCCTCGTAGGCAGTGGTATCCAACTCTCCGGAGAGAGCTCTGGCGTTCCACTCGTCTTGCTGAGGGGGCCGACCACGGGAGACCCCGAGCCCCCATCCCCGGCAAAAAGCCCGGATTCAAGCGGCCTCGCCGCCGAATCGGGCTTCGAATCCCCTGACTTTGCCGCCGAGGCAGCCTCCAACTCGACGGGAAGATCATTCGCATGCCCTGCTGGCACCGTCGACTCAACAAGGGTAACAGCAGCCCATACGGCAGGGAGCACGGCAACAGCCGACGTCCCACCAACCTCCACCACCATAGGCACGACAGTGTGTGCCTCTCCAACGGTGGACACCTCCGCCCCAAAGCCAGAAAATACAGGAGTGGTAGGTACGGACGGCGAAGCCGCCCCGTCCCCCTCCTTCATTGGATCGGGAGAAGTCGACCCGGGACCAGCGACCGCCTTCCCGGTCGAGGACATCTCTACGTCGGGTACCTCCTCAACAGAGTTGAAAGCTCGGGCCACTTCACCGGCATACGCAGCAGTGGCCTCGGAACTAAGGAGTTGCCCTAAAGCAGCGGCAACACGGTCACAGGTCATGGGACCAGTGAAAAGCAGAGCTTCTAGCTTCTGCAGAACCTCTGCACGTCGCACGGCGGCCATAAGGGTCTGATCAGCGGCAAGAAGCCGACTGGCCCGCACTCTCGTCTTGCTCCCCTTCCCCGATGGCTTCGCCAAAGGGGAGGCGGCGGGAGCGGCGATTTACACAGCTCCGGCGGCCCCGACCACGGGTGGCAAAGACCCGACAGGCAGCACCCTGAGCAGACAGCTCGCTGTAAATCCGCGGTACACGATCGAAAAAGCCAACGAGGCGTCCAGCCCGATCCTTAGGGCGAAAAAGGCCTTCGACCAAAGGAGTCGGATACCCTGCATTCCAAACTTCAGCGTTAAAACTCACCAAGTCACCCCAGTAAAACAGGGAGTGAATTGACGGGCCTGGGCCTGCGTAAACCTATTTGTCCATGGGAACAGGTCCCAGCGGATGGAAATCACAAGGTCGAGCAACCTGCCCACCTTGGCCACCACTGAAAGACAATCTCTAAAGACCACGCCAAGTCCAACGGACCGAATTCCCGCAAGGAGCTTTGGAGGAATCCAGCAGAGCTTCCCGCGGCGAGCCTCATACAAAAGCTCAACGGCCACCGAGGCGCCCCACTCTGTATAGAGAATATTCCAGTAACTACTGGAATAGCCGCGAAGCAACTGACGACCGTAGTAGGTTAACATCTCCAACGTCGCAGGCATGAAGACATAGGGAACCTTGTACTCACCCCAGTCTCTTGGAAAGCTCGCATAGCGCATATGGAGCAGATCGACCCGGTCAGAGACGACCTCGCGATACTGCACAGGGACAAAAATCTCATATCTATTACGGTATCGCCGTTAATAGCTTCGCCAGCTTAGTGGCAGATAGGTTTCAGGACCCAAGAAGGAAGGCAGCACATCCCGTGGCAATGCCGTAGGATCCGCAAGGACGGTAGGGGTCACAGAACAGAGAAGGCGGCCGTCAAACCTAGCCGACGACTCTAGGAGCTCTCTTGGCAATTCCCAGAGAGTCTCCGAGTAAAGCTCCTCACCAGGGAAGCGGGCAAAGCCCATATCCATCCCCCAGCTCAATAGGATGGGTATACGCAGAGTAGTATACTCCATCCTCTTCCGGAACAACTACGCGAAGTTTTTATACCGCATGAAATCCGGATCGAAACAACTACGAACCCGCCAATCGCAGGATTCCATGATCGGGAAGGGAAGTCCCCTGGCATATGCCTGAAGGGCGCACTGGACGGTGGGATAATTAGGAGCACCGGACGGATTGGCACTCATGATGGCGAAGGATGAGGAGGGGTTTTCCGAAAAGGAGCAGACCGAAAAGCTGAGAAAGAATGAAAGAGGGGTTACGGGAATCCAGACTATCAAGACACTACTCTGACCTAAGAGAAACCTTTTATATCCTCCTTGACACAGCGGACCCCGCTATGGTCCTACAGGGGGCGTGAAGTACTACGACTAATAACTGCATGGCCAGCGCCGACAGGCGGTTCCCACCTACGAAATCTATTGCTAGAACACGTAAGCGGGGTGCACGGGCAACGCATAGTACCTCGTCCATCGTCACGATCGACACTAGCCGTTCGTGATCCGACATCACTCCCCACTCTCCGCCCTCCATCTGGACTCCGGATGGCGAGGCTGAGCAGGGGATGGGCCATGCGGATCAAACCCATGGCCCGTATCAGCCTAGTGCTAGGGGTGTCGTCCCTGAACACACCCCGCCTATACTCAACCGAGTGCATCACGGCGCCCGGAGGTTCACTCCCCGCATACGAGGCACCTGGACTGACGGACCCCTTCATAGGCCCACTACGGGATAACAGGGCCTTGGCAATTGCTAAGGGTGCTGCACCGTACGACACGTGGCCTCCGACTCCTGAGGACCTAGATCCAGACCCAGGCCCCAACCCGCTTACGGTATAGAACAGCGTAGCTATGTAAGCCTCGGTCGCTACCTAGATAGACACATAATATTAAGCGAAGGGGGAAGGCTGAACCCTAAGTGACCCCGTCCGCTTACGTGATGTAATCTATGCCTTTGGCTCATGCCATGGGGAGTTATCCTAAGCTCTAGTTGATTAGCCGGTAGAGTCGCCTCCGCTTACCCTATATAGAGGGTAGCGGAGATCGCAACGGCCACTACAACTAAAAGCCAGCTTGCTTCGATCTTACAATTCCCGGCCTGCTCACCCCTTCCTCTGCCCGTTCGCACACTCACGACTAAGAATCTGTCTGTCGCGCCCCCTCTAGTAGGTTTGGGTACTCTCTCTCCCCTTTTCTTCGTCCCCTGACGACCTCCACTTTCCTGTCCACTATTCCTGTCCTCCTGTGCAGACCTTTATTCCCGGCCGCCTGTCCTGGGATCCCGTCCTATCGATACGAGTCTGAGGTTGCTAAGCGCGGTCTGCCCAATTCACGCGCGTACTATCAACTCTACTTCCATTTCTCTGTTCTTCTTTGTTCCGTCATTTTACCTTCGGATGTAGACATCCCGCTACGGTAGGTCGAATTTACTCCCTACGCTACGCGCTACCCTTCCTCGCCAGAGGGACGTAGGATCCCTACGTCACCACTACCAAGACCCGGAAGTGTGATATGCAACTCCACGGGTCTTACAATCTCATGAGGGCTCCCGTATCGTTGACGGCAATTGCTGGGCAACGGGTATTATCGCCGCAAGGCTGGTCTCCCGAGCTGCACCCAGGAATCCTGAGGTTGCAGTACCACAGTGACGATACCCAACCTTCCGGTCAGACCTCAGCAGTTCATGGCTCATTGTGTAGCCCCCATTCTAGCACTCGTCTGACGCCGCGTACCATCTCCAACGTAGCTCGTACATTCTCCGGTGTGCGCCGAACGCCTGGTGAATGGTGGAAACCATCTGCACTTGCTACTATCACACCGGAACACCTTCTCACCTTCTCTGAGGCGACCAATGGGGAGCAGAAAAATCGTTGGTTTGAAGCTAACCAGTCTGAAATGGGCTCTCTGCATGCCAACCATACCTGGCTTCTGGTCCTCCGCAGTGAAGCCCGTAATTTTCTTTCATCGAAGCGGGTGTTTAAGCGCAAGCATATTGTCAGTAAAAGTGGTAAGCACTCTGTCAAGCATAAAACGTGCCTTGTCACTAGAGGTTTCAAACAGAAGTAATGCGTTGACGATACAGAGACGTACGCTCCAATAGTTAAGATCTGCACTTTGCACATGTTCTTCGCCATGGTTGTTCATCACTCCTTGTATTGTCATTAGATGGATTTCAAAACAGCTTTCCTCTACGGCGAACTCGAGGAGGACATCTATATGGAGCAACCAGAAGGATATGTTGATCAAAAGAATCCTGACTCTGTCTGCAAGCTATAGAAGACACTGTACGGACTAAAACAGGCTCCGAGGCAGTGGAATGCGAAAATTGACAACTTCCTCATTGTTAAGCTACGTTTTCAAATCTCTCCGTATGACCCATGTTTGAACGTGAAATTCGAAAGTTGTTCAACGATCATCATCGCTCTCTATGTCGATGACCTACTGATCGCCTCAAGTGACTTACAGATGATGGAATGGCTTAAGGAAGAGTACAAGAAACGTTTCGAAATGAAAGACTGTGGTGAAGCCCGCGTCTGTCTCGGACTTGAGATCGTGCGTGGCACCTCTGGGACGCTTCACTTAAGTCAGTCTCAGTTCTCCGAGACAGTCTTAAAGCGCTTTGATATGCAAGGGGCGAAACCAGTTGTGATTCCTATGGAAGCTTAGATATCACCTGCGGACAATAAGGGGAAGCTGGTCGAATCTAATCTATACCGTAGAGCCATTGGAATTCTCATGTACTTGGCTGTCGGTACTCGCCCCGATATTGCGCTTTCTGTCGGATGCCTTTCTCAACACGTTTAAAAGCCTACCAGAGCTCTGTGGGTAGCAGTAAAACATGTACTGTGATACATTTCAGGAACTAGGGACGTTGGGATACTTTTCAAGTCTTCAGCATCTCTGGCGCCAATCGCATACACTCACTCGTACTGGGGAGGTTGCACCATTAACCGAAAGTCCACTAGCGGTTATGTTTTCTTCATGGCTTGAGCAGCAATTAGCTGGAATTCTCGAAAGTAGGGCTGCGTTTCCCAATCTTCCTCTGAAGCTGAATACATGGCACTTAGTGCAGCAGTTAAGGAAGCGATATGGCTTAGCAACCTAATTGCCTTCACTACATCAAGTGCAAAGTTCAGCCGATTCTAATCAATGTAGACAATCAAGGCTCTATCAAAATGGCCAAAAATGATGCATCTGGTACTCGAACCGAGCATATCGACATCCAGTACCACTTCGTCGGTGACAGCCTCGCACAGAACCTGTACATGGTACAATACTGCCCTCCATCTGAAATGGCGGCAGACTTGCTCACAAAACAAATTCCTTGCATATTTCTGTCTAAGTTTAGGACAGCAATTGGTATGGCTGTGAACTCGAGTATCGAACATGTTACAGAGGGGGAGTGTTGAGAAAAAATGGACTTCACAGTGCAACATCTCGATGAAGACTTCATTATAAATCCTCGAAACCTATCTAATCGTGTTCAGCGCCCCCAAATTAGTTGGAGAGAACCCTTGGTTGGCCTGGAAGGTTTTCCGCTATCAAGTTAGTACGGATTTTAGATTTCAATTTGTTTGTCATACTTTCAATTAGTAATTGTTGTTCATGGTGAACCATTGTTTGATTCACGTCTGGAATGTTGTCAACGTGCCCACGTGTACAAGTGTCACTTGCCACCTGTGAAACGTGTCTTAGATGGTACTGTACATGGGTCTACATTCTTCAGGACAGGATGTGCTACCACCGCTGCCGTCGTTCGGCCTGCACTCTACTGAAAAGAGATAGTCCTTAATCTAATCTGAGTAACCTTGATCTGAATATACCCGGTAAGCAACCGGTGAGTTTATTTTCTTAAGGGAGATTCCAACCCTCCCTTGCCCGCTCCCGTCAACAAGGGGGATGTTAACGGTGAGCACCCACTCTATCCAACACGAACGGTGACGGCGTCCGTACCGTCCTTCGTTTCAAGCTAACCCGACAGGGGACAGCCCCCCAAACCTACCTGACATGGAACGAACCCCTCAGGAGTTCACGGTAGACTGCCAGGTAGACCGAAGGGACCATCCGCTATATAGTTGGTACCTTGTACGGTGGTATGGCTGTGGGCCAGATCAGGACACCCGGGAGCCAGACAATCTTCTCCCGGGTAAACCCATTGCGCGCTTCGAACGCAACCGCACCGGTAGGCCGTTTGCCCGCCGCCGAGTGCGGAAAACTCTATCTGCCACCCATTAAGGTCCGGGGACGCTCCGTTAACGGAAGGAACTCCAAGAAGCAAAAACAGGTCTACCGTACGTAAAAGGCCACTCTCCTACTGGTGAAAATATTTTACTGGAGGGTGAAACACTCCGCGCCAGTGTTAACCGAGTGGAAATCCAAGACCCGGGCACCAAAATCGTTTAAGTGACCTCAGTCATATAGAAACTCCGCGACATAAGTTTCCCGACCCGTACTCGTTTCCAGCCTGGATTCGACAATTTTCACCCACCGCGCGTCCTCGTACGGTACCAAAATCAACGATTCCCGAACGAAGGGGTACACCCGTAGCAACCAAACGGGACACCGCTGATCTTAATGGAGTACCAAGCCGTCCTCGGAACGTCGGAGGGCGTCGAATAATCTCAAGAGTTCGAAAAGCGAAGCACCTTAGCTCTCCCCCAAAAGGGCGTTTCCTCTCGGATTTCGCAGATCCGCAAGGATGGCCGTACGGTATCAAAATCATCGCTTTCCACCCCGAGGAAACCGGCGATACGCGGCGAACCGAAGATCCCTACCTCATACCGACCGGAGATTCGCACGCAAGAGGATCCGATGAGTCGAAAGCGCCGGAGCGTTCGGAAAGCGGAGCACTTTGACTTCCGACCAAAACGTGCGTTTCCGCACTGTCTTCGCCGATCGGCGTCACATCCCGGTCACTACAGAGGGACGCCACGAACTACCGTGGGGCTCGCAACGCCCCCACACCTGTCGCTCCAATTCCCCAAAAATGTCCAGAGCTCCCGCGTCGCTATGACGGAATTTTCACCGAAACGGTACCTGGTAGCTTGAATGAGTCTCTTCCTTGGTCGGAGCGGCGGCCTCACTTGTCCGACATAACTTGCAGTCCGTCGGTACGACCTTCAACCTTGAGGAGGGGTCAGTGGTGCGCGCACACCTACGGCGCATATCCGAACGAAGCAGACGCTAAACAGGGATTTTCTGTGTCCAAACCACAACTTGATGGGGATTGGATTATCTTATCGGGGCTGTTACGGATATTCATAAGCGGGACATGGGAATATTCCAAATATTACAGAAAAAGACGGAGAATACGGATGACGGCCAAGTGTATGCCCAAAATTAAGGAGGGAGGTCTGTGATACAATCTTAGGTGTCACTTCGAGGTAACCGCTTGGCTAAGGAAGACATTCAGGTTACTCGTACATGTGGCAACGGAGGTGCACCGGATGTCGTCCACGTGTGAAACCTGTCCAGCGAGGTAAGTGGCGAGTCCTCCATGGCGTACTGCACTATCACCTCGGACACCCTGTCGCGGAGTGGCAAGCGTAGATATTCCGAAATATGATAGCGCAATTTAGACTGTAACTAGAAAGTGAAAGAATTAGAGTAATTAGCTAACAGTAGTGAGCTGCGAAAGCCGCGAGCATACTTAACCATGTTGCTCGCGGCCAACCCAAAAAGATAAAGAGGCAAGCACCCTTCGGCCCTAAACTAGTCTACAAGCTACCAGCTCTCGCTACGGAATTCCATCACCGTCGGACCCAGCTAGTGCGCCCATTGAACTAGCCTCATCCCCGTACTACCCCCTTTCCCTCGGAACGTCCCTCCCCCTCTCGCTGTTACTAACATTCTACATTCCGACCGGACTTTTTGTACGACAATTCCACTTTCACATAGACCTCAGAACGTTGCTAGCGCCCGTCAAGATGTTGTGAATGCGTTCATAGATTTGTGTAATTCACATTAGTTGATAATAAGGGCACCCTTGAGTGTTCCCACCTGAGCCCTTCTCTGTTTTTACTGTATTTTGGTGTCAAATTCTGTTTCACATTTGCTTCAATAAATGAATTGAATTTCTATATATGTTGCTTTGGCAGAACGCGTTCCAAACTAAGCCCTCCTGAAGGGTACACCAAAAATAATTGGATTCTACGTGATGGAGATGGAACTACAGAGTCAACCAATAGATTCGCTCCGTTCTAGGTGCGCAGCTGATACTTCAATAGTTAACTTAATTCAAAGTACTGTACATACGATAGCAAGCTACTCTAGAAAACGTGTAAATTCGACTTTCCCGTACCCCCCTGGGGGGTACGGGAAAGTCGAATTTACTGTAAGGGATTCCCGCCGAAAAGAAGATCGCATTACAACACGAAGTATGATACTACCAACCAATTTATAATATAAAATCCACATATTGCACACGCACTACAAAGTTTGTAGTACTTGCACGTGTGCAATGCATTGGTTTGTACTACAAACCGTAGGAATACAGCAGTGCTACTCCAAAGAAACTCCGAGACGACATACTATGCACCGTGTGATGTTGATCTTAGTGGATTTCTCGTCATCATGGTCAAGAGGAAACGGGACTGTAGATATTATGACAGTACCGCTTGGCCGGATTTGAAGTGGATTGGCTTTACAGAACTTTTGTAATCAATGGGAACAGTGTGATACCATCTCCAGACTATCAGCTACATTTCTCACATCATGCAGTCTACTTGGACTCCAATGACACCATCTCATGTCACGGCATCCATTTGTGAAGAAAGCCTTCCTTCCGTGATTTGCAACATGCTGGCTTCTGAAAGAGATCAGTTTCGTTATCTGCGTATTACGTGTACGTTCAGTAAGTTTTGTTGGCGTTTGAGCTTTGTTCGATGAGTGAAACGGCAACTGTTTCACCTGTCTTCCTCCTCGGAAATGCATGCAATGCATTATTCCGATGCATTGATGTGAGACACGAAGGACCTTCTCGAGAGTCTAGTCCCTGTACGGATCCAAAATTCGTCATTAGGACGGGTTGTCGCCTGGCTACGAGTGCAGATAACGGCTCGAGGCCCTGATATTCGTCCGAGGCGAAGCCGAGGTCCGAATATCAGAGCCGAGAGCCGTGGTCCGCCCGAGTTCTGCGGGCGACAACGTGTTCATCGCAATGGCAATGTGCCTGCAGAAATATTAAAAAACTGTATTCAATGAGTACTGACCTTCAGATCATGAACACCTCCAATGGCATTGCATGCGGACAACGGCATTTTTCTTCGAGGCTCTACATGCAGATTAAATGAGATATGGGAGCCTTGGCGGTTGCGTACCATCAACGAGGTTTCATGAAATTATTTCCTCTTTCTCTTTCCTCGGCTATGCATGAGACACAGTCGAAAGTCGGATTGAAATCGATAGTCGCTTGACTACAACAGCATACGCACCATTTCTCGGCTGCTGCTCTCGACAGCACGCGCTGCACTGATACAACCACGTCCCCATGCATGCAGAACATTCCAGTGTCATGAATGATTCCCGAACAGTCCGTTCGGTACTTGCCAAAACCCTCTACTGAGCACTCACGGTGTGGGTAGTATGATGTGCTGCAATTTTCAGCACGTTAGTCTATATATTCACCATATTCAATCGTCACAGAATGAACACTGTATTCACCGAAAGGGGCCCATTGGCATCTACCATATTGCTGTATTTGAGTGCCTTGCTGTGGGGTAATTTCAGGTCATACAACCCGTTCCTCAGTGGCATTTGTTTTAACTTCTGAATGAATCGTTTCAACGAAACAGCCCTTAAAGTTTAGTTCAATGCGAGTGTTGCATTTCGTGGTAATGTGCACCGCGACTATTCAGTAGACGCTCGGAAGTGATAATTACATTATTGGAACCTATGAAGTACCTGTCCGTGCCAGATATAGCTTTCGGAAGGATCACTTCTTTTGTCAGCCCCTTTTCCCTCGCTTAGACAGGGAGGGGATCTAGGAAACCCAACATTTCAGGCTACTTACATCGGATCCCACATCTTGCCTCATTTAGGTATTTCCTTTCTACCTCCTCTGGCGTTTGGATGTCGGTGATTGTTGGTATTTTTGCGATGCGGTATAAAATCCTCTAGGCTTTCGTGAGCGTGAGCGTTTTTGGCTTATTTCCAGATTGCAGTACCGGGGTAGGTACCGGGAAAGTCCCAAAGTGACAGACGGACATTACACGGTGTACTAGAAGGCGCAGTGTCGAAAATATGTCGACGAACATACGCTTTGGAACCGATCTGAAAAGGTTTTCTTGGTTCTCTCTGCTACACTCGAAGAAAGCGTAGCTTGATGTAATTGAGAGGGGGGCCCTCTCCTGAAGTCTTCAAGGCATTGCTGTATTACCGCAATGGAAAATATTGACAAATCATAACAATACTGTATGTAGTATCTTCCAATTTCAAGCCATTTAGATTTGCTATCTACAAGTCGCATTGATGCTTGGTAATCATCGAAACTTCCTATCGTAATAATCCGTCATACATCACCGGTTGTAATGCTTCGCTTTGCTGGCCAGTAAGTAGTAGAACATTTTAGCATTATTACTCATTTTCTTTGTGTAACCGCAAGCTACGGGACCGAGCTATGACACAAACACCTACCTAATGGGATATCTCAGTACGTTACTTGTCTGGAGAGAAGCTTTATGAAAGACAGATGTTACGCATGGTTTGTTGCAACCGCTCATGTAACCAGAGAACCGTGATTAGTATAGCGTTCAGCTGCGTGTGATCTGTAGGCAGGTTTCCTATGTATCACATTTATCAAAAGTATATCTGAGAATTTATCCCTGCAGCAGAATGTATCCCTTCTCAGCTTTCAGTTATACTACTCGTAACGTACGGGTTTTTCCCTTTACTTTACCGCATTCGATGAGAACACAGCATTCCAGGTCGGTTCCCTAAAGAACGCGCTATACACATGTGCCAGTGACTCTATATATATTTGTATATATGCATCGAAAGAAGAAAATAATCTGCAACTCATGGTATGCCATTCCTGAGACTCATTTCATAGCTTTCAAATGCCTGCATGCATTTGAAACCTGAGCTACAGCCTTCAGCTTGATTTCCTACGTGATCTCGAAGTACACTCTGCAACGATTTGTCATTTCTAGATCTCGAGCTGACAGAGCATGTACGCAGAGAGCACACGGATATCTGTTGGCGAGGAGAAAACTTTTCTGGGGATAAAGCACAAACACAATAGAATGGACGGTGTTCCTCCGCCCTAACTGCGACGTATTATGTCCCCTCTGACTTCAACACAATATGCCGCGTTGTAACAAAACAGGTTGGTGCACAGTACAGTCTAGTTTCACTACCAGCAAACCCTACCACAAGAAATTCGATTCCTGTTTTATCACTCGTCCAGTCGTTTACAATTCTAGGAATCGTTACACCTGAAGCCCAGATGGAGATCCTCCGCGATGAAGTGCTGTGCATTCAGATTCCGTGAGAGTAAGTGAGTCAGAACTCGAACCTTCTGCCCAATACCAATACCAGTAGGCAGCAAACACTGTACTTTACAATTGCCGGAATTCATTCAGAAAGTGGCTCTAATCATATTACTCCGACCCCGTACTATATCAAAGAAACGAATAGGGCACCGGGGAAAGCCCCCGTGGTCTTCGTGCCAATTTCCGTACACCCTACTACTAGCAGAGAGCGATGCTTGACCATTCCTATGGCTCCAGTTACATTCAAAGCTCATATCTACACTCCCACGTTCATCAGAGTAAGACTGCCAATAGTAATTGCATTAGGCCATATTATGAGGGGTAGTATACCATGCTGTTTAAAACAAGTCATTGCTTTGTATTATTATGCAATCCGTGATTAGCGCTCATTTTTCCGAGGGACCTCGGTGTACCCATCATTTGCTCAGTATACCGAAAAGTGCGAGCGTCTTCCCAACGAAACGCCGTTCTGGATAATGAGTTTTGCATCTCACATGAAGGAGACAGAGCAGTCCGGTCCAGTACCTCCCCCATATAAAAAGATCTGAATAACCACACTTCAGTTATCTCGAAGGATTAAGAACATCATCCAGAAGGAACAGCCACAGCCATCCACTTGCTCAGGGCTATTCCACCAATCCTGCCCACCCCTTTTCTTGCAGGTACCCCAAACGCTCACCCTCACTCTCGACAATGAAGAACGCTTCATTTTCACTCGTAATGGTGAGTCTGCTCATTGCCACTTCCTCTAGCAGTGCACATGCCACCCCCACAAAGTCGGACATTGCTGCATACCCCGACCAAAGGTATATGAAGGGCCCACTGAAAGGCATTAAGGACTCCGAAAAACTGCTAAACCAGTTGTTTAGACAGTGGGCTTTCCCCTCTAGCGCGCCCTTTGTCGTTTCCCGTCCCAGACCCGGGTGCTGGGGTAGAATCGGTACAGTGTGCGGTGTTTCGGGTAAATGCTGCGAGACTGGACTGGTGTGCACGACATGGACATCTGGGAGACGCTGCGTAAACCTCATGTCAGAGGGCGGATCATGCGGTTCAGATCCGTACTGGCAATGTCAGGCCGGTCTGTCGTGTGTCAACAGAAAGTGCAGGCGCCCGGTTATAGCAGATAGGTGCGAATCCTGCTTGGCTGCTGGTACGGTCTGCAGGACAGGTCTGGTGTGCGCTGGAACATCGTCGAAGAAGATTTGTGTGAGGCCCATGCCGCGCAACGGACCGTGCAATGACCCATTCTGGGTATGTGACCCCAACCCGTCAATGGGATTGGCATGCACCAACAACGCATGTCACTAGAAAGTATGGCCCAGGTCGCTGTAACAGCGTAGCTCGTGTTTCTCTAAGTCGGTTTGGGTTAGGAGCAATCCAATCAGTGCCTACATATGGGGCATTTCGTTTTATCAGTCGGCGCTTGGTGACACGAAGCAGCCTTAAGTAGGCGTCTCATCGGATTGTATAGATATACCACACCGCCTTTCTCGAATACGGTGACCGGGGAGCTTAGCGCTTAGCGCTTAGATAACATTCAATACTGCGAGATTTTCCGAAAGATAACCCACGATATGCGGTTGTGAAATCCATGCATATCTCAGATTTTGAATAAAGCAATACTCGCTGCGGGAACAATCCCCCAAATAGGTTAGTCCCTGGTATGCAAGGGAATGGACGGCTTTTGTTATCTTCCCACCAGCTACCAGCATTCATAACGGAGCTGGGCTGAATGTCATGTGTGGCCATGGACCGGTAGCTTTAGTGCAGCTCAGTGGGCAGGTCATCATCTACTTAGTATGGTGGAACTGACATGCTCTTCAAAGATCACACCTCTACCCATGGGAGCACGGCAGGCCCATCCCCTTTTAAAAGGGTTTTGGGGTTGGGTAAGGGGCAGTTTGCTAGAGCGTCTTTTAATTGTACCACGGTTCTTAGAGCAAGTCTACTTGTACTCAAGAAACTTGAGCCGAAAATATTAGAATTAAACTGCAAATAACGCTTGACAGCAGGGGCAGGCGAGTATGCTTAAGATCCCACACCACCCCATGTGTCGCGTCTGGGGCAGTCCCCAAATTAGAAATTGAAATTTTCGGATTCGGGTTGCGGTGGTACAGACGGCTATATAATGCGACCACGGGGCTTTCGCAACATGATGTCGTTAGTTAGTTGTTTTTATTGCATGTTTTTGGGTCTTTTCCCTCTAGGTGGGGAGGTCTATCTGGTAAGCTCAGTCGAGGTGACCGCTTATTTCAGCTAACACGGACCAAAGCTGCAGGGCTTATTGATTTGCCAAAGCGAAATTTCTATCTTTTATTGTGACGCTTATTAGGCCTTAGTTGTCTAAAGTAGCTTAACTCTAAAAATGCTAGGAAAATCGTCCTTCAGATCT
>JAUBNZ010000124.1:0-24607 GCA_032355485.1 Bonnemaisonia californica
ATATTTAACCTTGCGTGAGGCAATGAGCGGTAGGTTCAGCGGAAGCGGACACGTGTTCACACAACCATGTTGCTCGTTGCAATTAAAACACCTTTGGGTTGGCTTCTTATCGTAGTTGGAGAACTGCGGCCGGAAAAATGACCCGTTCTCCTGCGGAGACTTCGGATTCTTTCTGTACCTTCCTTTCCGGTGAATTTTATACCCATGTTTGGAAATACTACCGGCTTCCCCTTTCTTTAATACCCTGGATTTTAGTCGCCATTAGGTATTGAATCTCCTGCTGCACTTCACGCAACAATATTTCGTAAAAATTACAATAGGTCAATGGTGTGACGTGCTGGGTAGAAAGGAGATGTTTTGCCCATGGATAACCTGTTACAGATTTACGGAGCATCTCTATTTTCATCGCCTGAGACCGAATTAAGTCGAGTGCCTGAGGAGCGAGACGTTGGATCCTCTCATTGGTCGCCTTGAGGACAGCCATCATGTGAACTTCAGGGGAAACGAACTTGGACACGTGGATTGATAGAAATTCATGACGTACGTTTGTCTGTCTGTCTGTGCTATTTTATTGCTAATCCATAGCTTCAACTACTTCAGCCTAGATCATTTTTCCCTTCAATGTTGAATTCATATAAGTGACGCGCTTCATCTTCTAATAGAACAGGGAGGAATTGTATCTTTTGATTAGCATCTAAAATTATGGTCTCCAACGAAGTGCTGGTTGTCTCGTAGGTATTCTCCCCAGAATTGTTCGATGGAACCATTAAATTTTAAGCGTGATCCTTTCAAACGCATAGCAATGCTATTTCCCAGCTTTTCCATCCTCACACCGTTGGTGTTACGAGAACTGACGATCTGGGGAACATGAATTCTCACATCTTGCACAGTAGGCGTGGCGCTACTACCCCACACTTCCATAGCTGCGCTTCGTTAGTCTGCATACTCTTCTCAAGGAAAAGTTTACGTATTACTCTGCGAGTGATAAGTCTTCCAGACTCCGTTGTTTGCGGCGTCTCTACACCCGAGTCATTTAGGAGCGTATGAGCTCGGGCAAACAAAGGCTTGTTTGCTATCATCTTCTGTGAGTCGATCTCGTGAGCATGGTAGTCTGTATACACCCTTCTGTATTCACCATTATGGAATTGATAAAACCAACTTGTTCCTCATATAGAGTCCTAATTCCTTCTGCGAACGTGCTTGATTGGGCCTGCTTGTAAAGAACAGAAAACGATTTAGTGAATAGATGTATCTGACTTGATACTCTGATTCCGGAATTTCGGTAGCAAGTTCTACTCTTCTGACGACTAGCACCACTCCGTACGCTGGCACAAAACAGATATCTAAATAACGCTCCCCGGAGCTGCTTAGACAAATGGATCGCTCATGTAAAAACACACAAAGGTAGTTTACGCGGTTAGTGCTAGGAAGTATATATCTCTCTCCTCTCCTCCCTTTCCGCAACGGTCGCATCCCATAAAGACCATCACTTGCGTAAATTGTAAGCATAGTAAAAGCATGCCATGTGTAAGGCGTCTATAAGGCGCGCATATTTAGCAGCACGTTGGTCAGATTCAGCGACAATTAGGGATACTTCGTACAGTATGGGATTAGGGCTATAGAAGCCGCTGTAAGGAATAGGGGTTTAGGGGTATGGTGCATTTTTTGGATATTATTTCGAACACCTCCTCACAGAAGCGCACCTCACTTCAAACCTAAAACCAAATGAATTATGGGGATGGGGTTGTACTGCTGCCGTGGCGTAGGGCGCGATCTTTATCCATACTCTTTATCATTCACCTCAGTGCCCTTCTGGGAGAAGGGGGCCGAGGAGAAAGGTGCATTGGAAAGGTTAATGGTATTTGTGGGGGAATGGAATGGTGGATATAAAGAGCTATTGATGGTATATAGCAGACACCACCCTCGAAGGGTGTAGAGATACAGAGATGAACTTTACAAAGTCGCCAGTTGTTTAACTCTGCAAAACACAGCAATGCCCTCCCTTACAGTTGGTACATGCAACGGCTGTATGGTTGCATGTGAGATGTATTGTGAAGGTGCGGTCATGAGAGGGGGTTTTACAGCGCCGATCCACAAGTGTAGGGGTGTGCACGTGTAGGTGTGCACGTGTAGCTAGTTTTTGGGGGAGCGATATAAGAGGTCCACCATGGACTGAGCTTCCTAGGACCCCTCCCACCCATCACCACCGGTGGGCAAAAAGGGCGCTGTTCACTGATTAAAAAAACGTGTAGCTGAGCATATGTAGGTGTCCACGTGTAGGTGTCCATTATGTTGTGTATTCTTATGTAAGGACAATAGTTACGGACATGGATGTTTTCCGGATGCAGGGTTGCACAACAGAAAGCTTGACATGCGATGATGGGCCCGAGTACAAGGCTGTATGTTTGGACGTTTGGACATGCCATGGTCGTGGTGCGTTTGACGTGGGCTCGGACATGCAGTTTGAGGTGATTTCGAAATTCGGGACCGACGAATCACTTTTTTAATGTACTTTTATGTAAAGTTTTGCAGCAGTGCACCTATCTGCACTCCGGTTTCTAACGCTGAATAATCTTAGTGCCTCTCTGTAATACGCAGAAAGCACAGTGAAGATGTTTTACATCTATGGAAATAGACAGACGGCTTGTATCAGATACTCGAACACGTGGCAAGAACGAGCAAACATTCTGGTCAGATTGGCGGCCTGAAGCGGTTACTGCGCAGTTCGCAGCAAGCAAGAAGGCGACGCTCGGCAGAGGTCGTCGCGGTTGTGTGAGAGGGTAGGAACTCTACCACCTAGTTTACTCAGCACGTTCTTCGTGCTCCCGGTATTCGATACAGAGTGCTGTACCCTTGGAAGGGTATTAGGTACACGTAACAATGTAGATAGACAAAGAGAGATGCCCATCGATTTATATGCTGTTGAATCAACTGTGACTGAATACAGTACTGAAATTTTACATCGTTCCGCCCTGGGTAACGATGTACTCTTGAACAAATTTGACATACTTTACTTTACATGGTTCTGCCAGCCGCCGAGACCCTTGCTTCAGATATGACGGATCCATATTAATTTCCTCTCCTTTCTTTCCTGACTCCAGCATCGGTATGCTTTCATAATTCTCTTACACATTGGTAAGAAACCCCTGTCCGCCTCAGAGACTCATGAGAACATAAAAATAAATATGCACAATATGGTATGTGCCCTGTGCAGGTTTTGAGCTGCGCACCGCACACATTCCAAATTGGGATTGCTTCTAATTGTAAGCACTATATAAGGTCTACTCTCTCTAATTATTCACCCAGTCTAGCTTGCACCAATTTCTAAGGAGGGTAGCGCACAGTGTGCCCTAAACACAGTCTAATATATTTACCACGTTCTTCGGAGGGTAGTGCGAAGCGTGCAGATTCGCCGGTCTATCTTTATGTGTGATCTCCGTATCTTTCGAAGGATGCTCCAAATAATTAAACAATCTTCATCTGAGATGTACTGTCTTACTCTGTCATTTTTGTAAATGTAGCTATTTTGACACTCTCCTTCGCGTCGTGGCCCAAGCCACTAATAAAGTCTTAGATGCGCAGTAGATACGAACCATGACAATGCCGTATGCCCAATTGGTTGGGCAATTCTCAAATGCTGTTACAGAGGCACTATACGTCGCCATTTGTAGACTACAGGGTTTTCGCTGGATGCTCTCCCCACGCATTGTGTTCAATCTCTGGCTTTTATGCTCGGCTGCATCTGCATCTACGGAAGGTTCCTTCCGCTTAAACATTCCCAGTCCCTATTTCCCGCGTTTGTTGGCGGCTAATATGAAAGCCCTGTCCACGTGTCACCATGAACGACAGATGTCTACTGTTTTCTAAACTTGATAGTACCTGTCTAGATAACTGTTTCTCCATCGGGTCTCTGCTTTGAGATGAAACCAAATCTCGAGACGGCCCGTATCCGGGTTGTTCAACTCTTGGCCAAACGTGTCCATGTGTAACAACAATGCCAGGTGTCCTTTTCCGGACATGAGTACAATAGGAATCTACTTGCTTCTCCTGCGTGCCCCGCAGATTCCAGACACCCCGCAAGCGGCCCCTCTTCCGATCCGACGTAGCCAGGCCTCCAGATGCTTCCGTGGCACGGCAACAGCCGTCTTCTGAGCCTGACCTACAGTACATACATACTTTACTTTACCCGTTGGTGATCGCCCCGAAACCACATGCCGTCAACGGTACTGTTTGGGAGATGGGTGGCCACTTTGTCACTGAGAACCGAGCTACCGCTCAAGCGCGCCCGCTGTTTCAAGACGCCCCCGAGCGGCCCCTTACGCTAACCGACACAACAGTAGCCTCTAGATGCTTCCTGGCATGCAACCATCCCCACCCGCCATCTCAGGCTGAGACGGGAGGCGGGGCTGCTGTACTGAGAATCTCACCCGAACCTACAGTGCCTTTAGGGAACTGCTCACTTGTAGGGGGCACAGCCGCCCCCGAGCGCGCACCCGCCCCGAGCGCCCGTCCCAGCCGAATCAACAGTAAATGTAGGAGATTTGTGACATTTCGGGGAACAGCGCTCGCGTCTTGGTCAAATCAACCGTAAGTATTGGAGACGTGTGACTTACCAAGAAACATATACTATTTAGACTCCAAAGACAATATGCTACTGTCAGCAATATACGTGTGCAGCTCTGTCTACCCCACCGCGACAGACGGGAATTGGCTGTAAACTTCCGCCCATCACGGACTACGTGGCCCACTGTTGACCGGAATTTCGGTGCATCAGCCATTATGGCGGTCGTCGCTGTCTTCTAATTTTGCCTGCATCAATGTGGCGCAGCTGGGGCACGAGTCACGCGAAGGATGGATTGATGGTCCGTTCGAATGTTTACTGGCAGCAGGTTCACTCCCTCCTCATCGTCCAACATGATCATCCAGCAGCAGCGCCTGCCAGTATCGCCTGGCGCCCACCAGTGTCGGGCCACTTGGAGGTCGAAAATAAGCAAAAGAAACATGAATACTGGATTAAAAAGATGACTGCGATTGTTTGGCGATAAGATTTACAACGGTACTGGAGGACACAGCGCCCAATTAAATTGCAATGCCATCAGTTCGGATTCGGGCTCAGCACCTTGAATTATCTTGATGTAACTCGGTGCACCGAGGTACATGCCTCATGAGAAATAAGTTGGAAATAAAACGCAGGCCACAGAAGCATGGTGTCGGCCCACCTTTCTTGCATACTTTGCAAGGCTATTTTGTGTATCGCCTGAGAGATGACTTTGTTTGGCCGTCCAATGCGCGGCAGCTTTGCTGTCGGCAAAGTTTGGCAACTGTGCTCCCCTGCACCGAGTCTGAACGATTTTTTAAGAAACGTGCCATTATTAACTCCCATGGGGTGGGGAACCATTGATAGAGAATTGGTTTCTGAATACCATAAAAAGCTGGGACGCGCTCTCGGAGACCGAGGTCCCCACCACATGCAGCCCTCCTGTGGGTGTATCCTGAGTCAGGATACACCCACACTTTCGCATTTCAGTACGCCACACCGGTCGGCAGAGCCTCCGTCCGCCTGCTTCCTCTGCAACTACTAACATCTCAAAATCGCACCCAGAAACTGCTGTTCAAACTGTGAGCATCTCCTTGCTCTCCTCACGTACAGCACTTCAGCTCATTCCTATCGCACTTGCGATGGGCTCCCCACCTCCACCATGAATCCAGCGGAAGACCCGTCGTCCAAGGCAGCCGATTCTGAAACAGATATCCTCTGCTAACCGTTGCATCCATGGTAGAGGCGTGGGAAGTCCGATTCGTCCAGGAATTTCTCCACAGTGCCATCGGCTCCTTGAGCTGAGATATCAAGCACCGTGTATTCGGGGCGGAAGCCGACGACGGCATCGTTGGGACCGTTTGGTTGATTTCCGCGGAGACCCTGAATGATGATGCCGATGAACAGTGCAACGCTGCAATTGCTTGTCAGGGCTCTGGCTGCGCAGCATGGTGTCCGGGTTGAGCAGTTCGAAATTGAACTGGAGGGCGACATGGGCCTGGAACCGTTGCGGGAGGCGTTTCGGGAAAGGGGGTACCGGAAATAGTACGCGAAATGTTGTGGAACATGTTTCTGAACGCGTTGCGGGATCGGTGGTCGTCGGAGGAATAGCGAGCGGGCTCGTGGGGGTACGCAGGACGCTTGGTTTTCCGCAGGCGGATTGATTTTCTGTCTGCTGAGTGACTTCCGATGAGCGGGTTTTCGCATAGGGATCTCATGGCGCCTTGGGGGAGCGCACAAATGCGGCCGTGTGTCCTACAGGGGGAAGCACTGGAGGCTTGGGGCGGATTTCGAAAAAGACTTTCGCTTGAAGGGCACGCGGTTTAGGCT
Source organism: Bonnemaisonia californica (assembly GCA_032355485.1). Lineage (NCBI taxonomy): Eukaryota > Rhodophyta > Florideophyceae > Bonnemaisoniales > Bonnemaisoniaceae > Bonnemaisonia > Bonnemaisonia californica. The sequence continues at coordinate 6,368 of JAUBNZ010000124.1, forward strand.
TAGTGGTGCCTTCCACGTCGGCTTCGGCGATGGCGGTAGATTGAAGGACGGCGCTTCGTTTTCCTTGTTTGTGTTGGGGGTTAGAGGCGGCGTGACGAGGGATGCGGATTGCGTGGGTTGTGTCAAGAAGTGGATGGGGGCGATTGCATGGAATCCGTGTATCCAAGGCGTCTGCATAGATTTGGATGTGGCACTTCATCTGGGTAGGCGGGAGTTGACGCGGAGTTTGCGAATAGTTGGCGGGGGGTTTCGAGACTGGTTCGCAGCGGCGGACAGGGTGGGAAGGATGTGAGCTGAGAGCGCCCCGAGCTTTCATTACTAGCCTGCTGCATGCAAGTCCAGCCGCATCCAAACAGCAACGCATTTGATTCTTCTACAGCTACTAACCTTCACGATTGCGAGCAGAAACTGCTTTAAAACCTGCGAACAACTTTTCGCTCTCCTCTCTCACAGCATTTGAGCCCTTTCCTATCGCCCTTGCAATTGGCTCCCACTGCCATCATGATTCCAGTGGAAGTCTCGAAGTCCCGGACAAGCGGAACTGGAGTATAAAATCCCCCAGTGTATGCGAGCAGAAAGGTACTCCTCGCTGCGTACTCCTGAAGTCATTCAAACCTCTGCTTTCGGCGCCAATAACGGAATATAATTCATTTTCACTAGGCGGTGTTGATAAGTGCAGCACACCCATGAGATCACCGTCACCCTCAAGGTTCGACATGGACGGTACTAGGGAGCCCGCTTGGTTAGACGGGGCTGCAGGGGGAGTGACATTGGGTTCCATCTCTTGCGAGGAAGGGGAGAGTGGGCTTATTGCGGGGCCCTGGTTGTCCTCATCACCCTGGGGTACCAACACGCAGTCTATTGGACCTCTTCCAGACCTCAAAATGATCCGGTAGCGGCGCTCTCTGTCTGGCATGCCCTCTTCGGGATCTGTGACTTGGATGGGGGATTGATTGCAATTAGGGTTTCGCTCTGCAATTCAGGGATGGCCTTGATATCATCACTTGTGACAGGCATGGGCGGAGGAGGGGTCGCCGTTGGTGAGCCCCCTGAGGCGGTCTTACGGAGCGGCGATCTGGTCATCGCGTTGCTCCTCAATGAGGAGTCCTCATCATGTCAGAGCTCATCAATTCAGGCACGTAGGGTGATCAGTTCCTGTTCGGAGATTCGACCCTACTCGACCTCATGGCGCCACTTGAATCTATTTTTGCTCTCCTTTTCGATGATTCCAATGCCCTCCAGGACATTTGTAATATCGTAGATCCTCCTTTTCTGGACATTGAGGCACTCTGCGGCAAAGTTGAGATCCAGGGCACCATTTTCGGAATTTTTGAGCAGGTTCACAAACTTGGGGGCCAGCAGACCCAGACTGGATTCATATCTGCATCGTTTGGCTGGAACCTCGCGAGCCGAGAGGGAGCGTTAAGGACGATAGGGACCGGTGTTATTAAAGTCTGCCACACAGCCGGAAGGAACAATTTAATGAAAACACCTTATCTAAGCGCCGAAATGGGACGACGTTCGATGATCTTCTCTCCCCGACCCAACTGCGCCATAACTATGAGTCGTCGGCTAATCCGTACGTTCAGTCCAGACCTATCAAAATTAGAACTAAAAGAAAGAACAATTTGATTCGCGCGAGCTACCCCAGATAGAAACCCATAAGCCGTTTGATGTGCAGGGCCGCGGAGGTCGAGGCGAAGTTTGACCCTGGCTGTTTCCCGCCCGAATGGGCCCCGCTTCGTGCCAGTAGTTCCATCCCTATCTCTTCCTGTACTCGGTACAGCTCTAATGCTGTTGTTGGCCGGAGCCCCCGGTAATGGGTCCGGCCGCCCCCTTCGAGTACGGGAGCACATTTGGTATCCAGATCAAGTTGGTTGGACGCTGGCGCCAAAAGCAAGTGGGTTCGGTACTGTTCGGGTTGAGAAGTGTGATGTTCACGGAGGCCTCTTCTGAGAGGAAGTGGGCGCTGACATGATGGAGAACAAACCAGAATCCACCTAGTCTCATCTGGAGGACGGTGCGAGCCCCAAGGTCGGTCCAGTACGGGTTGTCTAGCAGATGCGTCGGGTGCTTCCATACGGGAAGGAACCCACAGGTGAATATTTGCGCAGTGCTGCCTTCTGCAGTCTCCATCTGGACTGTCTGAGTGTGGCTTTCGTGTTCGAATTTTTCAAGGGCGGCATAGGTATGTGGTGTGGTAGACGCTAAGTCCAGCAAATAGAAGGGCCAGTGTGCAATTAAAGGAGATCAGAGGTCTTAGCGACGCTACCGGGGAGAGCAGGCGAAAGACCAGGGCTCGGGAGGTAGCCACGGCATGTGAAGGCATGAACGTCATGATGGTGGCGGTCTGTGCGGGCGAAGGTGCGGTAGATTCGGGAATGCGTGCAGCGTTGGTGTGAAGTCGCAATCGGCAGCCTGGCGGGCGAAGTGGGTACGGGAAAAATGTGTTGCAGTGGTGAGTAATGACAGCTACGGGGTGTGAGTGTGTTTCAATGGCAAATTGCACCGGGGCCTTCGGCGGGACGAGGCGGCCAATAGCACCGCGCCAGAAGGCTGGCTGAAAGAGCCGTCTGGCTGTCATCTTTTGACGGTGGTGTGTGCGCCTCTTGCAGAACGAGCTGCAGTGCAATATCACCCGCTGTCAGGTGCATCACCAATTCCATGGCTCCGATCGCACGAATGATGCGTCTGTGGAATGTCTACTTCTCCACATCGCGCAGCGAGTTCGACAAGATTTAATTTGGCTGCTCCTCAATTCATATGGACGGGTGGACTGTAGGAAAAGCACGGAAGAAAATGTGGAATCACAACTGGAAATCCTCACTACAGCATCATAAAGAACAATAGAAATAGTAAAAATACGCGCCGTCCGTCTCTCTGGAGAATAAAAACTGGATCATCGGATCATTGGGTGCACCTGGAAAATGCCACTTCGCTACTTTTCTATTTTTCGGCCAATCGCGTGCCGCGAAATCTGGCGGGTGAACGCCAGATTTCCCTGTCTGACCCGACCCAGGAAGGGTCGAACCAGTCCACCACTTTAGATCTGTAAATGCTGAATCTGCATTACGGGTCGTCGCAGCTTCCTACCTCGAGCATCAAGGAGAAAGAATGTCAACTGTCGTATTTTGAGTCATTATTTCGATTACGCACGCAGCGTGTTACACGCAATCCTCCGAGCTTCGGGAGAACGTAATTTAGTATAGCACCTCACTAGTCCTTTATATCAGTTATGAGGGTACAGAGGAATTACCCAATCATATCCGAACGCGGGGGGTGGAAATTGGAAATGACAGGGGCGGTGTGTACCTGGACTTTAAATACACAAAAAGTCAGTATCTGAACAATATTTATGTTTTGTTCAGATATTCTATCATCCCCCGAGTTGGTGGTATCTACAAAATGACGTAGTGAAATAGTATATGAGTCGATCATTTACGTATTTACTGGGTCTTTTGCGAAATAGCTCAACACCGCAACCGCTCCCCGCAACAATGGAGACCACCTCCGAAACTGTGAGAAACGCCCTTCGTCTTTTCAGTGATGCCGCTGTTGAGCGCCAGCGTGACATTAATCATTACTCTTTGGAGCCCGACATTGACAGCTCCGACGACGATGCAGACTCTGAATGCCCTATTTTCGACGCCTTTTATGAAGAGGGTGGCTCTACAGCCATACTTAATATGACAAACTTCGAAGCTTCAGAGTTCGGTGACATATGGATGAGTTTTGGGGAATACATATGTTACAAATACAACAAGGGGAGAGGGAGGAAGTCGACGGTTAAGCCGAAGGATCTACTATTTATGACACTAACAGTGCTAAAGACGGTGGACGATGGGATGTTTTGGCTAGGAGCTTTGGCATGGAACGCTCAACATTTGAGAGAGTAGTCATGAAGTTTTTTTTGATGTTCCATGGATTTTCATACGATACACTTGTTATCACTGCAGAAAAGCAGTGGAAAATAGCTAAACTGTCTGAAAGAAAGGTAGTATTTTCTAATTTCAGCAATGCCCGTTATGCAACAGATGTTACTTTCCAACAATCTTTTCGCCCTAGTTGAAGCCTCGAAGAAGGGAAGAAGTATTTTAGCGGGAAGCAAAAGTTATATGGATACAAGGTAGAGATATCAGTACTTCCTATCAGATTAGCAGTTAGTTGTAGTAATCAATCTCGAGGTTCAACATCGGATTTGGATATATTTATTCGTATGCGCACTTTCCATTCGGAAGGGCTGAAGAAGAGGGAAGGTGAAATTGTTATGGGTGAAGAAGGGGAGCTGGTGGAAAGGTATCCTTAATCAAGGGCAGTGCTGGTAGATAAGGGGTATCAGGGGGTTTCGGAGTTTGTGCGCGCTGTTCACCCGAAAAAGAAACCGGCCAACGGAATCCTAACAATTAGTGAACAGGCCTACAACCGCAAGGTGTCAGCGGATTGGATAATCGTAGAGAACTACTTCGGGAGGTTTTGTACGCTGTGGAATGTACTGGGAAGTAATTGAAGATGGTCGGAACAGAAATATGACCCTGTGTTGCGTCTTTGTGTTGCAATGTCAAATTTTCATGTGCAACGGCACCGTCTACGGGGGGGAGATGGCGATCATTTTTGTCGTTTGAAAAACCGCACGTACCACATTGGGATTGGTATAGCCGAGAACCAGCAGAGGTCTCAGGGGGAGTACCTCGGGAAACGGACGGGGAGACTTGACAAACTATTCCGAACCACAGAGCGAATTCCGTGACAACCGGACTCAGAATCTGAATCGATCTGAATTTCGTACCATAATTGGTACAATAAGGAGCTCTCTGCACAATAAATTGTTACTCCTCAAAATATTATTTGCATGTACAATAGAGGCCATATTTCCGTTTGGGCAGGGTCATTGCTGTAAGATATTATGCTTGTAGAGTAGTGTTGCCATTACGGAAATGACCGAGTCATTTGCACAATGACCCGGTATATGGGTAAAATACCACTAACTGCGATGAAGGTCTACTGTAGAGGGACTATATAACCCCGAGATGTTCACCGAGAGAGTAAACTGGGGTACCATTTTACCACTTTATCAAGATCTCATCTCGCACCCTCTCAAGGTTTACAGAAATTTCTGTCTAGGTCCTGCAGGCTTCTTTGTTATTTGTTGCACGGCACTGTTTGTGTTAGATGGTCAAAACACGATCTGGACAGTATTCATTTGGAGATCCCGAAGCACACAGGGGCATATTGAGGGAACTAACGGGGCATGACGAGGACGCTCCTGGAGCAGGTTGTCATTCACGAAGCGCCCTATTTGGGCCGATTGCACACTCAGTGTCTCGCAGTTTCGACCCGAAAAAGGTTTCGGCATTTGTTAGAGAATATGCTCCCTACAAAATCGAGGTTTTTGAGAGGCAGAAGGAAGTCCCCACAATAACCGTTTCTTCTTTCAAAGTTTGCATTGAGCGTTTTCGGCTCGACAGTATGCACTTTATGGGCAAGTTCGATGATATTGCGCTTGTCGTATCCGTCGACGAACTGTCATCCGAGGGTATTGAGATGTTTAATCGTGGTATCGCGAGCCATGAAGAAGGTTGGGAAGTCGATCCTTCTGTCATAGAAGAAACTCTAAAAGGCATGCATGTGGACATGGATATCTCCGAGCCGGAAGCCAGGATGATGGAGTTCATCATGATTTTTTGAACGGCTGGAAAGTGTCGGATACGGTTACTTCAAAGAGAAAAATCTTCAGAAGACAGTTAAGCTGATTCAGGCTCGACTATACCCACCTCGCCTGAAGGTAGCAATAGCGCAGCACATTGAGTACCAAGAAGGGCTCAAGAAAAATCTTAAGGCCTACCTAAAGTTGCTCATGAAGGAGGCTGCCATTCAGAACAAGCTTGTTGAGTCATCAAAAGGCACACAGGAGGCACCTATTTCCACCAAAGAAAAAGGTGGAAAGGGTCCGAACAAAAGAAATTCGAATTCCCAGGGTGTTCAAGGTAAAGACAATCCCTCTGGCAAGGGCCAAGGAGATGGTGAACTCCCAGACTGCCTCAACAAAGACTGTAAGAAAAACACCTTTGTTAAAGAATGTGAGATAACTTCTAAAGAGGAGGCTAAGCGCCTACGCAAGGAGGTTTTCGAAGCACGGAAGAATAAAAAGGTTCCTTCCGCTCGACGTGTTTCAGACAACAGTACAGAGATTAATGCAGTCTTTGCCAATTTGGTCAGCGCTAAAGTATGCACAGAAAATGGATCAGATGTTAATCTGCTTCAAGATACATTGGTGGCTGATCCTATAGGGAAGAAGGCTGGTGTGAAAGTCATCACGTTTGATAAACCGCGTCGATTCAATGTCGACGCCTTCAAGTCCAAGGACGGCAAGAAAATATACATTGAATGTACCAAAGAGCTAGTTGCTCGTACAGAACTGCGTGTGCGTCATGCCAAGTCTCTAACCATTCAGAACATGCGTTAGTTCGTGACGTCTCAGGAAATAAGTGAACCATTGGTCGGAAGGCCAACACTTGAAGCCTTGGGCATGGATGCGAAGCAAGTTCTTGAGGCTGCTATCGACAGGTTCGATGGCGTTGTGGATGCTGATTCCCTGCTAACTGGCGAAGGGTATGGGTCTGGGTCCATTGCACGCCTCCTCACATCAGGAATTTATCACTGGGACCTGGGCCAACAGGATGATGACGCAGCACTTATCAATAAAAATGATTGGCTCGAACTTGGCATTGACAAGGAGGAAGAGATGAATGATGCTAAAAATGTTCTGTATCCGAGGCGGTACAGGACGGTATCAGCTCGGAAGGTACACAGCGGCTTTAAAATTTGTTAAATGAAAACCGCGAAGCACGCCGGATTCGACTTGGTCCAGGGCCACCTGCTAAAGTGGAGCTGATGAGGCTTACCCTCAAATCGAACGCTATGCCATTTTTTGCAAAGGGCCGTCCCTTTAAACCAGACCAACGTTCTTTTATCGCAACGTACGTCGACAAGTTGGCCGAATTCGGTTTTTTCAAGACCAATACGAATTCTACATGGGCTGCTCCACCAGTGCTGGTGCCGAAGCCGCGCCCGGCTAATTATCGAAAGACTTTTGACCATAGGCATGTCAATGAAAATACTGTGCCAGTCAATTGGCCATTGTCACATACCGAATCGGAACTCGCGGACTTAGCTGGGAGCAAATGTTTTGCAAGTATCGACTTCTGTCAAGCATATTGGCAAATGCCAGTACACGTAGATACTCAGAATATTCAAAGTTTCGTCACTCAAAAGGGCGTCTATCAGTCTACACGATCGCTTCGAGACTCCTTTCTCGCATGTCTGGATGAATTTCTTTCCCATGCTAAGAGCGAGGACGAACTGTTAGATATACTTCAACAATTCTTCGGCCTTTGCATTGAGCGAAATCTCAAGGACTCTATTCAGAAAAATGTCTTCTTCACGATTTCTATCAGATGGCGTGGCCGGATAATTGACAAGAGTAGAGTCCGTTGTGACCCTTCAAGTCTGAGCGGGTTTAAGGAATCAGATGTCCCCATCTTCGCTTCGGAACTATCTCAATTATTAATTTCTTGTAATGGATGTCAAACCACATCCCGGACTTTGCACCTAGAGCTGCTCCGCTGCGAGTGGCTCTAGAGGAAGCTTGTGCCTTATTACGTAAGCGGACAACTAAATCAGTACAGAAAGTACGCCTTACACAGTTGTACTAGGGCCCTGACCATATCACGGTGTTCAACGACATGAAGAAACAACTAGGCAATGCTGTGACTCTGGCCCATTGTGACACAGAGAAAGCTCTTTTGTGTACACACGGACGCCTCGGAGAGGTATTCGTCAGCAGTGACGCAATGTGCACAGACCGATTTGACAAAGTCCATTGAGGATATGCATGAAACGCTGGCTTTCTTAGGCTCTGCATTTAACCAGCGGCAACAAAACTGGAGCACGTTTGAAAAAGAAGCTTTCGCCATTTATCCAGCGTTCGAGAAGCCCGACTATTTGTTAGCTGCAGAATACGGCACTCATGTGTTTACGGATCATCGGAACTTACTGTTCATCTTCAACCCCACTGCACTGGCATCAATTGTCGGCAGACACGTTGTCAACAAAGTGCAGCGCTGGGCGTTATAATTGTCAAGGTTTCTCTACTCAATTGAGCATGTGTCAGGAGAAACTAATGTAATGGCATATATAATGACTCGCTGGCTCAAGGGCTACCGTGGAAAGCGCGCTGCAGTGCAACGTGTAACGGCAAAGCGCCTCGGCATGGGCATCTTGCTTTCTCCAGAGGATCCTAAATTTGACTGGCCTACCTCGGATCAGATACGAGAGTCGCAGCAGAAGAACCGCCGATCTAGGCCAAGTAAGGCAAAACGCGGTGATGATGGGCTTTACTGGATTGGATACAGAGTATGGATACTAGAAGAGGATTCAGAGCTGCAAATCAGGATTCTGATTGTAGGGCATGGCGGTAGAGCTGGCTATAGAAGCTCCTCCTCGACAGAATCCAGTATTAAGGAGGAGTAATGCTGGAACAACATGAGTCTGGATACAACAGAGTTTGTACAGGCATGCTTACATTGCATTATAGCAAAGTCTGGGAACAAAGTTCCTATGCCGTTCTCCGCGACAGTGCACGCTACAGTACCGAGCGAGATTGTTCATTTTGATTACCTCTACTGCGGTAATGGAATTGAGGAGCTGCTGTATATTTTGCTGTTTCAGGATGATCTCTCATCTTACAAGTGGCTTCTCGCGTGTAAAGTGCAAATGCTGAGACATGGGCCCAAGCATTGGCGAAGTGGATTAGAGTATTCACTGTGGTGGACATTTGGGTATCTGAGCAGGGACCGCACTTCAAAAACAAGGTAATGTCTGAACTTGCGAAGCAACATGACATTAAGCACGCATTCACGGTCGCTTATTCGCCATGGGTGAAAGGCACAGTCGAGATCGCAATGCGGTACATTCGAGCTGCAATTCCTTCGCTGAGTTCAGAACTGAAGTTGGGACCTCAAGATTGGCCGCTTGCCTTGGAAGTCGTTATGACATCACGCAACGAGGCACCACTGCAGCGACTTGGTAAAAGAGCAGATGGGACCTATCGCACGCCATTGGAAGTAATGACGGGCATCAAACCCAACTGTACCCAGTTAAAATAGCTTCACATGATCACCCAGACAAAGAATGCACAATCAGTTGCGTCAGTGCAGCACAAGTTATTGGCGTTGAAAAACTCCAGAGCGCCCTCGATGAAATGCACAAAGATGGGGTTGGAAGAGTATCGGCAAACAGGAAAAAGCATATCGAACTACACAACAAACGGACGAACACTGTGACGCCACGTTTTAACCTGGGCGATTTTGTAGTGGTTCGACGTGCTCAAGACAAAGAGCATAAGATGGCTTTCAGATGGGTGGGTCCTCAGCGTATCAATAAGATTCTCGGTAAACTCGTCTATGAGGTGACGAGTCTGACAACAAAGAAGCTGGAATGTGTCCACGCAGCGCGACTTTTGCACTATCGACCCTCTTTAGAGAAAAAGGAGGTATCAGAGAGACTCAGAGATCAGGCAACGCATTGGGAAACTCGCTTCGAGCTCGTCGAGAGGCTCATTGATTTATGCAAAAGTAAGGAGGGATTGTACCTACAGGTCCAGTGGCTGGGGCTGCCCGACAAATCAGACTGGAATTGGCAGCGTTTGGAAGAGATATACCAGGATGTTCCCGAGAGAGTCGAAGAATTTCTCAGGACTTGCCGCAAGAAGAAGTTAGTCAAAGAGGCGTACACAGCTTGGGAAATTTCTAACTAATGCCCCTTCAACACGTTTGGGCGAATAGGGCCCTGTAAATGCTGAATCTGCATTACGGGTCATCACAGCTTCCTACCTCGAGCATCAAGGAGAATGCAGGTCATTTGTCGTATTTTGAGTAATGTTTTCGATTACGCAGGTAGCATGTTACTCGCAATCCTCCGAGCTTCGGGAGCACGTAATTTACTATAGCACCTCACCGTAGAGGGAGTATATAACCCCGAGATGTTCACCGAGAGAGTAAACTGGGGTACCATTTTACCACTTTATCAAGATCGCACCTCGAACCCTCTCACGGTTTACAGATTCGTGCCGTGGAATAAGGCACTGATGCCCAAAACTGCTCCCTCGACGCTGCATCCTGCCGATATTCAGCACCACTCGGGCTGCAGCAGCTGCTCTCGCCGCATCAACTGCTGGCCCCAAAGTAGTACTGTGGTTAGACACAGAATCTGGTGGTCGAAGTCGTGGCGGCTGAGACAATCGAGAGCAGAGCCACTCAAGTATCGTCGTGCAGCTCTGTTGCGACCACTGCGAAGCGATGGGTCTACGCCTTGGAACCAAGTACTCCCATACGGGCTGGATGACGACTTCGTAGTCTCTGCAAACTTCACAAAGTCTTTGGTGCTTCACACACTGCTCCCGTAGTCTTCAGCAGAACTGGCGAAGCTTAATTTTGGGAGCCCCGTCCGAAGATTTCCAAAGAAAAGGGGACGCAATCCCCTTTCCAAACTAGTTGATCTTTTCGGCATGGCGCTTTGGTTTATCAAGACAAGGTATACGTTTTGTGCTCTGAGTCCGATCTTCGCGGTTGTTGACATTAGCTTAGGGGTATGGATGGGCTGCAGTATTCAGGTTCTGATGTGTGTTGTAAAGCGAAAAAATAGTTTGAGATCCGCCGACCTTTGTATGCTGAAATGAAAGCCTCTGCTTCGCCTCTGGAGATCAATCGAGTTTATGGTCCATTATTGCAAGGGGATGTTTTAGTTAAATAAGGCGGTGGAATGCCCTGTGAGGACTATTCAGGTCCAAACCGGCAAAATGCGTTCCTTGAGGGGTTCACACAAGGAGTTGAAGTTACTAAATTGTTCGTTTTTAACTTCTTCGGAGAGTTGATTCATGATGCGGTAAAATGTCCTGGGAGCAGACACGATACCAAACTGGCGGAAGTTTCCGGTCTCTACTAGCTCAAGGTATCAGATGAGAACACGCCCCTGGAATAGCAATTCTTGGTGACAGGACATTCGTCAACAAAGCAAGAGTAACTAACGGGAAGATCTTTCGAGGAAGAAATGCGAACGTGACATCGGCCATCCCTTTCTCCAGTTTTCTGGTGGCTGTCGAACCTGTGATTCAGAGTGTAATGGCGAACGAGAGGAAAAGCGTCGAGTGGGGTGCAATTGCTATCAAAGAACCATTGGCAAGGCTTAAAGTACCTCTTCCCGCAGATTCGGTCAAAATGTTGCGCTTTTTTAGGGTTTCTTCTCACCTTTTTAACTTCACAAATAGCTTCGTAGGTCCGAAGCAGATCTGAACAAGTTATGAACGATCAAAAGAATTGTAAACGCCGGTGTCTGACCCTAAAACAGCTGTAAATACGCTGAAACCTTCCGAAAGGCTTCCATGGACTCCCTCAAACCCCTACCAGGAGCTACTGGGTCTTTTCCCCCAGACCCCCGCCGCCCGGCGAAGCGGTTCGCGGGATCCCCGTCCCCCATATTCCGTCATCTGTAGGAGATTAGTCCTGTCGTTGACAGAGGTTTTTTTGATCTTTGTTAACAACTCCTTGAGAAGTTCGTTAGTCGGTCGAAGACTGTCGCGCACCTCCTCTTGTACATTATTGCGTATCTCCGCTCGGCTTATAGAACTTCCTTCCGACCTGCAATGAGGCAAAACTATTGATATTTCCCGATTTGTTCAGTCATCTTGCCAACTGGATTCAGCAGCTTGTCCAAATTGCCTGACTTGGATTCCTAAGACGGCGTCGCTCCTGTTACTCTAATATTGCTCTTCTTTGCGCGAGTACCAACAGCCCCATGCTCAGCAGCCTCACTCACAACAGCAGCAATCTCGCTTTTCTTTTCCGTCTCCCATCTTCTCCTATCTGTCAAGATATTTAGGTCTCCAGAGTCCTCCTCATCTTCGTCGTTGCTTCCTAACACCCAAGCAGCGCAATTGTTCTGGATGCTCCTTGAAATGTGTTTTGCCTCTCAAACGGGTGAGGGGCAGGAGGGATCGCATGTATTCTTCTTGGAGTTGACCAGCTTGTCAAAATTGTTCTTTAATGAGTCTTCATCACGAAGGGGAGGGTAGTCGGCTTGAGTCCAGGCAGAAAACGTAGGTGCTATGAAAGTCCATTGATTGGCTGAGGGGTTCCAATTTCGAAACGTAGTCTAAAGGCGTTGTGATGTTGTCTTTGGAGTAGTTTAGAGCACCAACGCGCGTTTTCTTGTCGTTCTAGTTTCCTTTTTTGAGGCATTCTTACTCAGTGCTTTCTTCGCCATTTGTTGGTGTTGGGTGTGATTAGTGATGGTGGGGTTGGTGAAGGTGGGGTTAGTGACGCCGCCTCACCAGTTGGATGCATGGAATATTGAAGCGTTGGAGACGGTTGAGGCGGTGGAGACTGCTGCGCAGGTTCAAGCAGGTCATTTGTGTCATCCAGCGGTGGTAACGCCCGTGCCAGCGGGAGTAATACGGGTGTCTAGTCGCACGCGGGAGTTAATTCCATCTCGGCCGGTTGCATGGGATTTCTTGTCTTGAGATCGCTGGGGAAGGGGAAGGTGAAGAGCAAGATCCGAATAGGGCATGCCAAACGGCCTGCGGAAATCTTCCAGAGTGGCAAAGTGGCTATGTGGTACAGTACTGTAGTACGTATGCAAAATTGCATCTTCATGGAGAAGCCTCATTTGCTGACAACTTCCAATACGGCCCCCAAAATCCAACCTGGAGTGGTTTCATTCCACCACCTTCCGATGGGTGGAACAGTCGCCAAGTCCCTACAAGTGGGTCACACACATGAGACAACGCTGAAACCCTCCGCACCCGTTCGCATCCTATGGCACCAGTGCAGGTGCGCACAATCCAGGTGCTCCAACCAGTAACACACCAGTATCCAGGTGTAGGCGCTGGGAACACGGAACCTAATCAGGGGCTGCCAGGTATCTTAGCCCTTCCACGCTATTAAATACCGCTCGCGACTGCTGTCTCAAGTCTGACAGTGACATCGCCGTACTGCGAATATGCGGAGTACGGCGTGAGAGAAGAGATCCTTTAGTATTAGTTATAATTACTTAGATCACTTAATCTACGACTAAACAAATAAGGGTACTCTGATTAGCTGAGTGGACCCTGAAGAGGGGATCGATCATCGATCAGAACCGATGAGTACCCTCAAATCTCCCCTTTTTGAACCCAGGAGTCCGGCGGACTCCCTATAAATTGAGATAGAAACTACCGCAGCGCTTCGTGTTATCCCACCTGAGAGAAGAGACGGAAGTTGTTTGCTACTTGCTCAATATTGCCTGCTCGGCCCGAAAACCCTCTAAAGTGAGGTATTCCTTAACCTGATGGTTACTCACCAACTGGTGGTGATACATCCAAGCCTCCGAACGCGCCGGGCAAGACGGGTCATAGAATAACTACTATAGGTGATATGATCCTCCTCCATGGAGAGGCCGTGCAAGTGCCTACCTCGCGTTCGCTCCCAACGTAGGGATGCACCGGGCTAGGTTAACAACGCAGCTATAGTTCTTGCGAATACCCCTTCGGCCCCAAACCCCACTCTAGGGATTCTCTCTACGTGAGAGTCCTATCATGGCTTCTGGGTTTATCCTCCTTTCCTTGGGCAGGAGTCTGCGGAAATTCGAGTATTCTAAGTCTACTTGCCTGATTCGACAGGTAGGCTATTTCTCGCTGCTCTGGCTCAGCAAATCGCACCAGCTGCGAGATCCCGCCCAACGAAGGGTGTGGGATCTCTGGTCTTCCAACACACTCGAGTGTTCACCTGTGCCTCACCGCCAATCAAACCGTCCCCTCGGGCGAGGATTTCGCTCAACTCCGCAAGCAGCAGTGCACTCAGTTGGTCGCTATCATGATAACACCCATGCCCACTGCCACAAATTCATACTATCAGGAACTATCCCCACCCATACGATCTGCTCCAGATTATCAAGAATCTGTTAAATACCGACACGCATGCCGACCACCGGCTACTCCAACGAGAATCAAACGAAATGCTCCTCACCGAGGACACAACAATCCACAAATACATTCTTTGAGACCCATGAGGACATACATGATTGCATGATAGATCCGAAATACACTCACATTGAGGAAAAAACCACCACTATCACCATCATGCTCCCCGGACTAAAACAACTCTAAACGGTGCAAAGGTTGCCGAGATTTTTGTCCGTCCACCTCCAAATATGATCAAGGAGTTTCAGCAACGGTTCAGCACCATCCAGTAATTTCCTGCATCTACCTACTGCGATCAGACCCCAGCGTCCTCTGCCCAAACGCATTTCACCACCACAGCATACAAAAAACCTTTCAATCATCGCGATACCCTCCGTGCGCATTCCATTCCTCTCTACGGTTTTCACCCAATCAAACTGACTGCAGTGTCGCCATCCTGAACACCCCAAGCACAAGGAACCCACCCTGAATACTAATAGCCACTACAAACAACAGCACGCACGCACACTACAGGCCGTACCCCTCCTACTTCAACCCGCCACGCTGCCTCTCCATTCCCTCCAGTTGTCCGTCTCTGAAGAAGGTTCGTTTGAGATTGACTCTTACGTTCCCCCATCGCACGTCACCATCCCGTTGCATCAATGCAAAGCCTCCCACACCCCATTATATCAGTAAAAGACGCTACCCGACACAACACCTGAACTCACTGCGGAACAATCTACCTACAGATACCTCATAGAACACTCGGAATACCAGCTGTTGCCACCCTGGACATCATTCCCAACCTCTTATCCACCCATGAATTCGTTCTGAAGTATGGAGCAGTTTTCTTCACGCCCCAACACGCATTTGTCAACAACACTCGGAACCCTAAACGACCACCCATAGTACCAATGGCCCAATGAAGCAACAACTTGTAATAAATACAAGACATTAAACAAGCCAAAGACATTCGCACATACGCTCCGAACAAAACACTCTCCAAACCGCCCCTTTACCTTCTACCATGCCGGAGTTACATACCAAAAACACAAACCAGCCGACCAGCTTCATAAACAACACCGCAACTCCACCCGCCCCACCGCAAGTAAAGCACCAGCACAAAGAATCATACCAAAACTCCCAAACAGAACCGCACTGAGGACTGTAGACATATAAAATCTGCTCCTTGCAGAGACTGATTCCAACCCACCGAAATCTCAAGAGGAGGGCACATATCACTAGCACCTCCAGCTCAACCACATCGCCCCACATCACCTCCAAACTAAGAAAAAAAGCTCCCAATTATACCCTCCTCTCTTATGCCATCGCATGCCTACCCATCTCATGTGTAGTGCTACTCGAGTTCGAGGGGTAGTAGCCGCGACCCTGCATGTAGGGTCATGGAAGGCTACTGTCCGTCACCCTGTTCCGGAGTGAACAATCTGGACTAGGAACGGTCAACATCAATGGATACCGATATTGGGTTGCTGAAAATTCGAGGACTATTTTTCATCAGACGCCCCTATTTGGGATTCAATTTTGGATACCAGGTGAATCTAATCACCGAGCGCCTTACAGGCGCTCGCGGTGGAACCATTCCCCCAGACAGATGAGGTGTGAAAACGAGCTACTCTGTAATACAGTGTACCGATACATTTGTGAAAGTGTGCCACTACGGTAACCACCACCCTTCATAGGGTTCTATTTTAGAGGTTAGTTTTCGAACCTCTATGCACCCAACTACCCATTTTCAAGGGTGGTACAACGCTCGCGCCCTCATTGGGTGCGAAAACCGATCTTTTTGAATACGAATTCTTGATGACGTCGGCCACTCCTACGGAGGTGCACCACAAACGAATTACAGTGTAATTTATTTTGACACGGTGATATCGTCGGTGGGAATCCTACTTGGCCATGTTATACCATATAACGAGGGGTCTATTTTTGGATTTCTTTTTGAATTATTTTGCTATTTAACTAAATTTATTATGGGTATTAAGAAAAATTAATATAAATTCCACTCCAAATAGCGGAATTTGGTATGAATAAACGAGCACGGGAGGCACTCTCCTCCGAATTTCTTCTGGAAGAGAACAGCGACACCCAGCACCACCCAATGAGCTCTACCCTTACTAGGGTAGAAACTGGTCTCGGTTAGTCAACAGGCGTTCTACGTTCTCACGCTTCCCCACTTCAAGTGACTCAACTTCTCGCTTTCCCTCCGGGACAGCTCACTTCCTACGTCACCACCTTCCGTTTGACCCATTTCTTCGTCACACAACCAAGGGGTGACACCATCATCAAGGTCACCTCTTCTCCAGGACGGCCTGTCATTAAAGTATCAAGCCGTTTAGGATCCTCCTCGTTCCAACAAGCCGGAACCGAAAAGGGGCCGCGCCTAAGCATTGCGCTGACCCCAACGGGGTCGAACAGGCTAGGTTAGCTCCCCCAGATCTACCTCCAACGCCCTCTATCCCATCTCTCGACCCCTCCCTGGCCCTGTTTAGGGAAAGGCAGGTTTTAGAAAACATCTTCCGCACTACGCGTCGAGAGAATAGTGGTCGCACCTACACATTGCGCCCTACCCGACAATGGTAGAAACAGGTGAGGTTAGCTCTACCAGCTTGATAACCGAGAATAATGTTCCCTAAAAACCTTTAGGTTCACCTCTAGGGCGTCCTTCTGTGCCGGAGGTCTATCATCTTTAGAACCACTCTCTCCCTGTTTCTTAGTGAGGTTGGGAAAGTGTTATATCCAACTATCTACCTGGGCTAACTGAAGGGTAAGGATACTTTTCAATGACCTGAACCAATAATCGAAAAGGTCACAAGAACCCCCTCAGAACAGAGTTTGGGTTCTCTGGTCTCCCAAAACATTTCCGGGCTTCTTTGTTTCCACTCCACGAAGGAGTCGCTCTACCAACCCTTTCCAGGGGTGCTACCGAGAGGTAAATAGGACCTGTGGACACACCATGAGTCCTCCAGAGGGCGTGTATACTACATCATATCCAGCATGCTCACCGACCAAGCCGACCGCCGAACCACTCAAACGAGAACACCACGCCTACGAAGTTGGTGAATATATCAATTCAAATATATTTTGGTCGATAACTCCGCGTCATCCAAAGAACTGAATAGATATCCAATCTCTTTCATAGATGAGTGAAGTGAAGGTTCGTCATAATTCGCACGCTCTCAAGCAGGCATGGAGTACACACTGTCATCCATCAAACTCTGGAAGCCATCAATACACCACCAAAAACCATTCCTTCACTACCATAACTTCAACGCAAAATGTTTTGCAATCAGACTTACTGAAATTTTTAACGCCACAGGGACATGACACTCAATAACGGACCCGTACCTGCCGCAGAAAAACTCTCTTGGGGAATGGATCAATAGAACCATTCTCGAAGTAACACGGGCTAATCTGTTCCCCTGCCATCTACCAAAATCACATTAGGAACATTCCGTAAACGACTCCGTGTTCAGATACAACATCACACAGCACCCACCGCAACAATAAACCATACTAGTTGTGGTACAACCATCCACCCCAGATTGACAGGCCGTTCATCCTTGGGCAATTGGGCACGAGACCCCTTTGCAAACACGAAACTAAACTGGAACCGCGCACAAAACTGTAGTATTTACAGGAAGTGCTTGGAGACCCTCCGGAAACTACTTTCCGTAGTAGCCGGTAGCACTGCGCCGGCAGATATTATCCTTCCTTCGCTTCCAGGGCTGCGAAGCTCTAGGGTGAGGGAATTCTGGAGTTCTCTCTCCGGTGAGCCAAAAATGGGAAGAACCAGGGTTTTAGCTCCTGTCTGTCGACCCCTTACTTTTCGCGCGGAGGAATAGTAAGGTAAGATAGGTATTCGGGGCCACGAACAGCAGTTTCCGTGGGCAGGGATTCATAGAGGCGCCCAGGAAATCTGTCGTACCTTTCCTCCTTCGGGGACGGCACACGAGGCGGTGTCGCGGGCAAGGGGCGAGGGGGTGCGCAGGTCAAGCTAGTACTGTACCAGGTTTAGTACGATGGGAAAGGTAGGTTGATGTGAGGGGCTAGGACTGCGAGTCAGACGTAGCACGATCCGATAACTAAGCTGGTCAACGCCATTCCGGCAACGGAATAGTGGTTGGTCAGGCTGCTGCGGATCGGGTTCCACAATCCAGTGGTAAGCTCAAAGGGAGAGGTCTGCGTTCCTCTTTAGTGGTTAGTGTAGTACCCAGCCATGTGCGGCTGGG
>JAUBNZ010000125.1:0-24547 GCA_032355485.1 Bonnemaisonia californica
AGTTCATGACATCTGCCCCCAGGATGAGCGGTACGGCTAGGTTGGGCGCAACGTACACAGAAGCGAATATGCGTTTATTGCCCAACCTAAGCACTAAGCACTAACCCAATGCGGTCGGTAATCCTTAAGGGATTACCGGTTGCGTCTGCCAATCCAGGGTCCTCTAGGTTCGTCTCCGTGAACTTCTCCCATCCTTAGGGAAGCTCGGATTTTCGTACAATAGAGGGCCCTGAGCCTGTATCGGCGACGAAGCGCACCGGACGTAGCTGCGCTGGGTTCGTTCTGAACGAACCTAGCACTACGTAGGGCGTCGCCTTCATAAGGCACACGACATGGTGAGACGGAACTTTACGATGACCTGCCATCGTTGGCGATTGGGTTGCATCGGTAAACGCTTGCACTTCCCGTGAAGGAAGTGTAGGTGTGCAGTCAACTGCTTCCTCGGGAGGTTGCTCTAAGATTGCAACCGATCGCCGGGAGGGCTGCGCCTTGGCGCTCCCCGCCGTCAGTTTTCCGACGACGACGTAGTGTCCTCCTCGTCGTGCCCGAGGGGTCTGGCGGGGGCGGATTCACGGTGAGACAGAGGGGGAGTGCGCGAGCTCGGACAAATTGGCTCGCGAGACCCGGGGTGACCTGCGGACCGGAGAAGTTAACTGTTCGTCGGCCTGGGGTGGCATAGGGTTTGTTAGGATTGTTGTAGAGGAGCCCCGCATGGGGTCCCCCTCCACATTCGCGGGGATTTAGAAGATGTGCGGCAGAACGGACGGCGTCGGCTAGATTCTGGGGAGATGGGCGGATAATACCTTTGGAGAAAGCCATTCCCATCCGATGAATGTGATTGTGGAGCCTGCTGTAGAGCCGGGGGTGCTGGACTCTGCCCTTTTTATGGGAATTCCATGTTCCTTGACTACAGTTTTACAAAGATTTTGCATTTCACTGACGTACTGTCTTGGCCAGTCCACAATGGTACAGTTCAGGTCGTCAATGATATGAGCGAGCAGAAAGGTGCCGCTGATTATAACGTTACCACCTGAAGATACAGGTATCCTAGTATAGCTTGCGTCGCGTATGTTACCGGTTACTTCTTTGGAAGTTTGATTAGCCTCGAAGAAGGAGAAGCCAAGGTCGAAACACGCGGATGGGAAAGTATGAGCGATGAAGACCGCCCATTTAAACTCTATGGGTAGTGTGGTTTGTAGGGGTCTGACAATATCTTCAGGTTGCAGGGAACAGTTAGACCTAGCTGAGGTATTGGGTTGCAACGTGTTGCTCTATGTGGGGATGAGTTGGGTGTTGAAGGCAGTGGTTCCTTGCCTCGGCAGGTTTACTAGTATAGAGAAAGTTTTTTCTTAGCCTAAATGTACTAACGAAGCAGGCGATAAGAGCCTATTTGCAAAGTTTGCTACCGTATTAGGTAACAGAGGACAGTACGTGACCTAAACCGGAAACACCAGTGTGGGTAGCAAGTGAAGCAAGGCTTACCACCCAAAGTAATAAATTTCTTGGCCAGAGTACAGTACGGTAATCAGAATGCAGTAACGAACGGGAATCTCGTAGATGTAAGCAGAAGACGGTTTCCCAGCGGGGGCCACAAAATGCGCGAGCGGAGGTTTGTGCAACACTGGTCCTTCACACCGAGCGCTCCCCAGCCACCATGCGTCACGTCTTGTCCTCGACAGCACGAAAACATTCGCACCAAAGCAGGCAAACTGCACCCGCCGATCGTCACGCCGTGCTCCACCGTTGGCACCGCCTGCAACAAAGCCTTAACTTCCCCGCCCTGATGGAAAAAAATTCCGTCCTCCGCAATGATATATTCCCTTTGGCGTCATAGGCAGTGGGTGCTGCTTTTCTAGCTACTCTCCGCAGTGTACGTGGGACATGTGAGAGTGGCGACGTATGTCGTTTAAAAAGAAAAACGCTTTCAATATGTTCTGCAACATACAACTGCTGACAGCTCTGATCTACGTCCCAAATGTGTGTGGGAAACAGGCTAGCCACACGACGCCCTTGATCTCCGCGGCCCCATGTTTCAACCGGTCTCTGGGTTCTTATCCAGAGTGACCTATGAACGCCGAAAGATACTGTCCAGCATCCTCCAACGAGATGGACTGAATCTACTGAGTGACCAAGGACCCGAAGTCAGGGCGCAGCCGCGTCAATGGGAAGGATTCACCTAACTATGACCTGTACATTGCAAAATGTAGGAAGATTTTGCAATACCTTCCAAGTAAACTTTCCTTCCATCGCAGGCTTCAAAACAAAATGTCGCAAAATTCACCAGGGCGTGTCGACAACCTTCCACACAGCTTCATGCTGTCTGAATGAAAAACCGCGCATGGGCCGCATTTCGTTTATACGGCATCCACGCAACGCCTAGCAATCCCGGCCTCTATTCACACCCAATACCAAATCTAGACATAAGCACACGCCTTATTCGAAACACCGCCCCAAACAGTACCACCTCACAACAAATCTGCACTACCCAGAGCTAAGCACACGAAGCATCTCTACCCTTATGGACACACGCCCACGCGACCTCGAAGCCATCTGCGGAACTGTCCCGCGCCCACAGCCTTCGTGCAAAACCTTCGCCGATCGTTGCGCTGCGGCATCGGACTTGCGTCACTTCGGCCTGGGGATTTGTACACGCGGTACGTGCTGGTGCAATGCGTAGCAGGAGTGTTCGAGTACATGTACTGACTGCAGGTCGTGGCATGCGAGGGGGTGCGGACGAACTGGGCGTGGAGGACGCCGCGGGGCTATACGGGTGGTGCGGTGTAACTGTGTCCACAACTGTGACAGCATCTCTACGCAGTTGGACATCGTGCTCCAGTTGAAACTACTTTTCGTGGGATTTGCGCCCGCGAATAATGCCAAGCAGGACATGCTTGTCCGCTGTCTACGCCCGTGGGAATAATTGCCTCTTGAGCTGCTTTTGCTTCCAGCAGTTGCAATCGACATTTCTATCACTTTCGGCGCTCCAGCAGTTGCAATCTACAGTACTTTCACTGTCGGCGCTGGAGTCTTCGCTGGGAAGGACAACAAATGAATCGGTGACGGCCTTGCAGTGCAGCAGGGGGTACCCGCGGTACCCTTACCTTTTCCAGCGCGAGTGAGTGCACAAGGGGAAGCGGGATAGTGCGAGCGACCTGAAGCAAGGCGAGGCCGGCGCGGAATTGAGAACAACGCGCTTTCTTTGAAGAGTACTTCCGTTCTGGTTATGCTGACGACGGAACGTCGAGGAGCGAGCATACGTCTCTGCGAAGAGAACGGTGGTTCGCAAAAACTACTGTTCAGATGGCTTCCGCAATGGGGGGTGGCGATTTTATTGCCGCCTGAGCTGAAGAGCATGCTTGGGTATACCGTGGTACAGTTTGACTTGGCGTACGACCGCTATTTGCGCCAAGTCGCCCAGCTCAATCGCAACGCAGGCCCGGGCGACTTTCAGCCGGCTGGTTATAAGGCTTGCGTGTCCGCGGAGCTACTACAGTCTATGGTGATGATTCACGTTTTCGGAGAGTGTAATGATGTCGATGATTTTCCCGTCGACGTAGTAAAGACGTAGATCAAGAGTCGCACCCGCTCTACTGTTTTTGAAACTCCAGGCCAAGTGCGAAGCGCTGTGTCAAAGGTCAAGTTCAAGGTGAACCGGATGTACCATTCCGGTGCCGTGATGCAGTTATTCGCCGAGACCGTGACGGAACTCCGACGCAGTCGTTTGTCCCATGTGATGACCGAGTCTACGAAGCAGCTAATTCATCTCCTAACCCCGAAGCCTGAGCGGCGTCAGCTCAAGGAGGAAATTCAAGAGACCTACGAATACTGGCCCAAGGAGAAGAAGCACGGCTTCTTCTATTTTATGGAGCAAGTAAAGAAGTTAGCGGTCGATTTCGTGCGGTTTTGGAAGATGTCTAATCGCCTCGAGGTTACTGACTCCCCTGCATATAAAAAGAGCGATAAATGAGGTTCTGGGAGAGCCAGGGGAGTTTAATGCCACTCAGAGGACATGGAAAAGGAAGTACAGCAAGACCTTTCGCGAAAGGGCGGTCGAACTCAGGAGACGGCGAAGGCAAGGATGTTTCTGCTGCAACTAAGGAGACATCTAAGAAGCGTCCTCGTTTCCCGGAGTGGACCGAAAAATGCCTGAACCCGTATTGCGATGAAATTCATCTACTGTACGAATGTAAGATCACATCGGACGAACTAAAAGACAAGCTGTTGGATGAGTATCGTCTGAAGAAGAAACAGAAAGAGAAGATGACGGCCGTCAAGGCTTCATCTCAGAGCGAGGGTCGCTACAAGGTCATCTTCGGAGAGCAGGTAGAAGTCAAAGCCTTGGGTGACAGTGGGGCCGACGAGAGCGTCATGGGGAGGCGTGTGTTGAATTCCATAAAGGACGCTGGCGTGGACCTGAAGGTCATCAAGTTTGACAAGCCCGTTGTTTTTTCACCTGCCGTTCGCCTCCCAGAGTCTCTTAAATTTTCGTCATCGATGCAGGTAAGGTTGCAACTGATGCGCATTTGCCTGCCATGCGGAACTCTTCAACTGCGAAATGTGGATTTATGGGTGGCTGACCAAGACATGGACGACGTGCTCTTAGGGAGGCCACTGTTGAATTCTTTTGCATTTGACCTTGAGGAGCCCCTCAAAAAAGTCAGGGAAGAGGTCGACAATATGGATGTCTCAGAACCCATGGCCCGTTCTTTTAACGCTTTAGAGTTAAGCGAAAATGTGAGCCCGAGTGCGCGTAAGCTTTGCGGCTTGAAGACGTACAAGGGTTTGTGGAATGACAACGAGGAGGACGACCTTGTCATTCCAACACCGACTGCTGGTGCGAATGTGGGTGTTCATTCCGAAGAAGGAATCCATGCAGCTTTCGAGGAGGTCATCTCCAGAGCTGAATCCGAGGGGATGTCCGCTGCGGGACTGACCGAGGTACGTGCTTTACTTTCGGAGTTCCGGGACGTCTTCCGCATTAAGCTCGGTCGGGATCCTCCGGCAAAACGCGAGCCACGTAAGATCCGGATGCGACCGGGCGCGAAGCCGTTTCGAATTATACAGCGGCTCTATGCGCTGGTTCAACGGTTTTTCCTCAACGGCACCACACAGAAACTGGTCGGAGTTGGCGCTGTATTTTCGAATCCGAAGGCGAGGTGGGCCAGTCCTTCGTTGGCTTTGGCCAAGCCTGGAGGCGAGAAGATTCGTTTCACTGTTTAACTGCGTGGTCCAAACAAGGGAACAGTTCCGGATGCATCGGCAATGCCGGATCTAGAAGGCCTTTTCAATACAGTGGCAGGGAGAAAATGTTTTGCCAAGCTGGACATGTGCAATGCAAATAGGCAAGTTACTGTCCACATCCACTTGCAGTATTGCATGTCTATACAGACTCCTGCGGGGGTCTTCACGCCGACGTGAATTCTACAAGGCTCTACTGACACAGGAAACCATTTTCAGGAAACTACATCAAAACATTTCAATGAACTGGCGGAGAAGCTCCTTCAGTGGCTCCGTGACTTCCTGATGCATGTTGCGCGCGAGGCAGCGCCATTGAAAAGCTTGCATCGGTTTTAGAGCTCTGTAGAGAATACGGGTTGAAAATCCACGCTGAGGAGGTGGGACTTTCCCGCAAGGCGGCTAACTTCTGTGGCCGCTTAATCGACGCGGCAGGAGTCCGTTACGAACCGTCTGGGCTGGATGCTCTGCTGACCATGCGACTGCCAGAGAAGGCCGGCGACCTGCAGCAGTTCATCTGCGCTTCTAACTAGATGCGAAAAAGTATCCCAGATTTCTCACGCACGATCTCCTCGCTCCATCAACTCATGGAGTCGTGTTGTACGAAGGCCAACGGCAAGCGAACAAAGCGAGCCGTTAAGAACGTTTCTCTTACGGGGCAATGGGGGGCTATACAAAACTCTGCGTTTGAGAAGGTGAAGGCGCAGATAGCCCAGTCAATGAAATTGGCCTTGGCCAAGGAGGGTTTGGTGAAGTGTCTTTTCTCTGATGCTTCTGAGATGCATTGGGTGTCGTTACTCTCTCAAGTCAAAAGGGATCAGATGAATCTAGAAGTAGAGGGCCACGACCACGAACCGTTGGCATTTTTATCTGGTTCGTTCACTGGCCACTAATTCAACTGGAGTATCGTGGAGAAGGATGGTTTTTCTTTAGTCGAATCGATGTCCAAGTTGGATCACATCACGGCAATGGACGAGATTTCTGTATTTACCGATCACTCAAACCTGCAGTACATATTCGACCCGTACGGAAGGAACCCTGGGATCAGCAAGCAGGTTGCACAGAAGCTGATGAGGTGGGGGCTTAAGCTGAGCGCTTACAGGTATTTCATTGAGTATATCCCTGGCGATCGAAACGTCTGGGCAGACATCCTTACACGCTGAGGCGCTGACATGGTTTGGCAGCGGGGTTGTCAAACCGTGTCAGCGCGTCAGCGTTGTGAAGCTGCATCCTTGATATATGCGCCGATCACGACAGCGGATATCAGCGACTGCGACTGGCCTACGCGCAAGGATGTTGTGTCTAGTCAACGAGCGGCTGAGGAAATTCCTCCGAAAGTTTTTCGAAAGCGGTACGAGTATGACCCGGATAGTATTGTTCAGGATGAACCTGAAACCTATTGGATTCCCAGCGCAGACGAGAGCATGAAGCTGCGCCTCTTAATTGATCCTCATTCGGGGACTGGTGGCTTTCGCAGGAATACCAAGACCGGCCGTGCTTTAAGTGAGCATTTCTAGTGGGATGGTATCGATGCCGATGTGGACGTTTTCTGCAACTCATGCATACACTGCCTTGCAATCGACTCTGGCGAGCGCGTGCCGAGGCCGATGGGACACAGTATTATGTCCTCAAGGCCTAACGAATTACTGCACTTTGATTTCTGTTACATGGGCAAGTCATATTGCGATAAGGAGTATACTCTGATTCTCAAGGATGGCATGAGCAGCTATCTACGGTTCTCTGCGTGTGATGCAGCTGATGCTGAAGCAACAGCTGACGGCCTTATCGACTGGTTCTTCACTTTTCGAGTCGTACCGCAGTGGGTGTCCGATCAGGGATCTCACTTCAAGAATAAGGTGGTCAGGATGCTACGAGAACAACTGCGTAGCAACCACCATTTCACGCTCCCGTACTGCCCGTGGTCGAATGACACAGTGGAAGTAGTGTGCCGCGAGCTCACTCGAGCCATGCGGGCCCTGTTGTCGGAGTACAGTTTGCCGTCGGCGTCGTGGAATGCTGTCCTCCCGCTCGTGCAATCAATCTTACATAAACCGAATCTGGAAAGGCTGGGCGACAAGAGTCCAGTAATGGCGCTCATGGCAGTGACACGCAGAACAGCCATGACCCAAATTAAGGCGGTGCGAAATGGGATAGTCGAGCTGGTGGCCGTGGCGTGATGTGCAAGCTGCTCTTGAGGACATGCAAAAAGGCATCTCCTAGAAGCCAAATGCTGCGAGGGAGAAGCCTATCCGTGCACACAATGATAAGAAGCATGTTCTACCGTGCAATTTCGAGGCGTGTGGTTACGTTCTGCGAGCTCTCAAGCAGACCAAGAAGCGAAACAAGTTGGGCGTACGATGGGAAGGCCCTATGTGGGTTGCCAAAGATCTTTCAGAGTACCTGTTCGAATTCGAGGACCTCCTACCCAAGAACCGAGATGTAGTTCACGGCTCAAGATTCAATCTGTTCAGGAACTCCGAGCTCAACACCGGGGAAGAGCTGTCGGAGTACCTGTTGTTTCAAGAGGGCAAGTACTGTACTGTCGAGATATTTCAGGACATATCAATCAACAAGGGAGGGGTCAAGATTTTACCAAATAGAAGCGGTTCGATGATGAGGAGCCTCAGTGGGAAGCTCTGTAGGTGATGCTAGAGGATTCCCCCAAGTTGGTATCGGACTTTCTATAGGACGCCATGATGACTGGGACTTCTACACAGAAGCGAATTCCGAAAATCTGCTGGTTTAATGGTGAAACAGTAGCTAACGTTGCGACCTTACTGACCCTTTTCATGCACAGCGACCCTGCAAGGATCGTGGCGGGCTGTCCGGAACTGTTACAGCAGGTCGACGCAGTGGGACATCGTGTCCCAGCTGAAACTACTTTTCATGGGATTTTCGTCCGCAAATAATGCCAAGCAGGACATAGTTGTCAGCTGTCTACGCCCCGTGGGAATAATTGCCCCTTGAGCTGTCGGCGCTCCAGCAGGTGCGACCGACAGTACTATAACTGTCGGCGCTGGAGGTCGGCGCTGGGAAGGAGAACAAATGAATCGGTGACGACCCTGCCGTTCAGCAGGGGGTACACGCGGTACCCTTACCCTCGCCAGCGCGAGCGAGCGTGGAAGCGGAAGCGGGATAGTGCGAGAGACCTGAAGCAAGGCGAGGCTGGAGCAGAATTGAGAACAAACTGGAGCGGCGGAGACGTTTGGGGTTCGGGGGAACTCGGTACCGGAGGCGTAGTAGACCGTGGTGCGTTCGTAGTAGGCCGTGGTGCATTTGAAGACTGTGGTGCGCTCGTAGTAGACAGGGGTGGGTTGGTACTAGATCGTGGTGGGCGCGTAGATGGTACTTTGGTTCTCGGAACGGCCTGGGAGTGCGAGGGCGAACATTGCGATCTTCATCTAGCCGTTTGTTATACTGTAGCTGCGTTACATCTTTCTTATGCAGATCGTAACAGGGAGCTGCTACCGAGAAGGCGAAAGAGTTCATGTATTGTCGGGGCGTTCAAATACGTATAGATATGATTAGCGTTACAAGGCTGTCTGTGCTGGACTATGCAATGCGTGTGCAAAACAGACGCACGAGAGGGGGTACAACAGGGCATGTGCGTGGTATGTACGCTTATATGGTATGTATCGTGTGATGGTATCGGAGGGTTGAGAAGAAGTATCATTGCGATATGATACATGCCACGCCACAGAAGAGTTATTACAGGAATTTCTTGATGCTTGCGACGTCGTCGATTTTCATTCCATCTCAATGGAGGAGCTGGAAAAGGCTGTTGAAGCCAATGTGCGCATCTTCCTGAGTGAGCCGGACGCCAAGCTCCGCATCGAAGGGCTTTTCGTAGACTACAAAACGTTTTTGAGAGTCAGAAATTGTTTCAAGCTGGTGGAGACCAACACTAAGCTTTCCGTTTCCCATATCGTGGGATTCTTCACGCGAGAAGCCCTTTCGTGCCATGGTTGAGGCTGACATGCAGCTTGTGCAATCTGCAATCTGCAGACAGTGGATTCCCTTCTACACATACCTGGTGGAAATGGCTCTGGTTTGCGAGAAGTTTGTTCTCGGGAAGAACATGCATCGTGGCTACGATGGAGCAGGGAGAGATGCATTTTAGAACTGTAGGAATGCCTCTCCCAGGGACAACTTGCTTTTGGAAAAACGTGATTAGCAATTCTTTTCCTCAAGTCGAGGAGGGCGGACTAACAGTAACTGTACAGTACGTTTTTGTGATACTAATACCTTTCCCCATCGGGGGTGGAATGTACGGTAAGCGTGAATCTACACTTGTGTTGGCTGCCCTTTGAATGTTATGTCCTTATAACTATTTTCTTCTGTCGTCATCGGGTCGGTAGTTGCTCCTTTCTACCTCTTCTTGTACCACCTCCTCACTCGAATTGGCTAGTCCTGATATTTCTAGCCTCATTTCTGTTTGGTAGTGTGTGCCCTGTTCCTCTTGGTGCAGTTTCAGGATTGTTTCTATTACCCTCATTACTGTTTTCAACTACTCCTAAGTTGGGTGCTTTGTCTTGGGGTGGGCGACTTTGGCACACTCTTTCTTGACTTTTAGCCCGTTGAATACGTTTCAGCTTGGTATAGGGCAATTATCGTTCCTTTTTCTTCAGTTGTTAGGCAAATAGTGTGTTTTTGCATTGCTTCTCTTGTGGTTCTCTCCATATGGGTCTGAAGGGCCTTCAGAGTTGTTATTTAGTGGTCCCTAGCTGTGGCTTGTTGCAGGTTTAGGTCTCCGTTGTTTGGCAGAGCTGCCATCATTTTTTAAGTTGCCAACCATTTTTTGGAGAAGCCTTTCTTGTCTCAACCTGGGGGCAAGAGTCGTAAGAGTGCTCGGAGCTTCTCGCCTTGTCTTCTGGGTTGTTTTCCTCGTTTCATGATCAGTGCGCTGAACTGGTGGTTGTGTAACGTAATCTATTTTGTCTGGCAGTGTACCCGTTAATGAGGTAAGCGCCCATCCGTAGTCGTACATTGGTCTTACAAACGTGTTTCAAAGCATTCAGGTGGCTTGTTCACATGTTCCCGACGCGAGCGTTTTCACTCAGAGGAGTGCCGAGAGCCTCCTTTGGGCCTCTTCCACTTTCTCCTCCAAGAATTCTGAAGTAAATCCATTTTTAGTTAACCTCAGCCGAGATACCTTGTGATTTTCGCTGTCTGCAAGGGATTTATGCCTAGATGGTATTGGGGTTGGTGTTCGGGCGGTATGGGTTTAATTAGAATGCATTTGGCCGGTGACCATTTCATGTCCTTTTCGGATGCCCATCGTGCACAGATGTGTAACATTTTTGGAGCTCGAGGGTGGGGGGGATTGAGATGAAAGGGCCCGTCGTCCGCGAATAGCTTCCCTGCCGGGTAGTCTGTCGCTCTGTTTTGCTCGGACATCAATTCCTCCGCTAGGCTGTCCACGTACACATTAAAGAGAATTGGGCAAATGGTATTGCCTCGAGGGAGTCCGTCATGGAACACCGCTTGTGGCCAAGGACCCATTGTTATGTTATTTTTTGTTGCGTGATGATTTACCTTTCCTCTTAATAGGCGGACTACGCGGTAAGCTCTATCTAGCTGGAGCTTGTTTTGGCTGCCCTTTGAATGTTCTATATATTCTTCCGATCTGTTAACTTCAGCGTCGGTGTTGCCTAGGCTGCCTCTGGCATCATAGAGCTCGTATTCGTCTGTGTAGTCGGTTCCAGGCTGGCTCAGTCCTGATATTTCGATTCTCGGGTTTGCTGGGTTGCAACTGTCCCGCTCCATTTGGTTCAGGCTCAGTATTCTGTAGATGGCTTCTACTAACTCATGTAGCTGTTCAGTATTCGCGTTTTCATCCATGAGGGGGTTGAGTTTCACGGTCTCGTTCTTGACTTTTTCGCGTAGGGATGGGTCTCTACTCGGGATGGGGAAATTACCTAGATGGTATCTTACCGCCATTGCCCTGTGTATAGGGTCCCTTGTCGGTAGTCTGAGTGCGGGCGGGGGTTTCTTTCCCGGAGGTGGGACTTGTCTTACCGATGATGCCTCGGGTTTCCATGCCTGTGTTTCCCTCTCATGTAGCTGTTTCGAAGAGAGTGTCTTTCGTAGTGATTCTCGGGTCTTTTTATCTGCCTTACCGATGACGCCTCGGGTTTCCATGCTTGTGTTTCCCTCTCATGTAGCTGTTTCGCAGAGAGTGTCTGTCGTAGAGATTCTCGGGTCTTTTTCTCTGCCCTTGTTCCCATTGCCTGGAGTGTTCTTCTTGCTTGGTCCCTGGCTGCCGATTGCGCGAGAGTTGTGTTTCCGTTTGGATGTAAGTTCGCCGTCTTGTTCATCTTACCCAAGAACTTGTGGAGGAGTGATTCTTGCCGCGATTTAGGAGGAAGTAGTCGGAATAGTCCTCGAAGTTGTTGCAGTTGTCTTTCGGAAAAGCCTCCCCGTTTCATAATCAAAGCGCAGAACAATCGATTATCTAGTCTATTTGTTTTTTCTAGTACTGCTTCGGTTAGACTTGTGGCCACCCATCCATAGTCGTATATTGATCTTACGAATGTGTTGTAAAGCGTTCTTGCGGATTGCTCGGTTTTGTGTGGTGTCAACTGCTTGGCCAATACCAGGGGCCATAGTCTCTTGTTTGCAGATTCTACCCTCGCTTTCATGTTTTCCGATGTGAAGCCTCGTGCTGTGAGGGTCATGACCAGGTACTTGGAATTCTGGGCGGTCTTCGAGATGCTGCATCCAAGGACCTACTGTGGTGATGCTTCTAGTGGTTATAGGATTATGATGCTGCATTTAGCAGGTGACCAGCTCATTTGTTTTCCTTCTGCCCACCGGGTTCAGACGTATGGGCCTTTCTGTAGTTCCGCGTGGGAGTGTAAATGCAGGAGCGCATCATCTGCGAACAGTTTCCCCGCGGGCCGCTGGATCGTTCTGTCGAGCTCGTGCATCAGGTCCTCTGCCAGAGTGTCCACAAAGAGGTTGAACAGAATTGGGCTGATCGGGTCTCATTGTGGGAGGCCCTCGTCAACTGTTGCCAGGAAATGGGTCGGATCACCCACTGTGGTAATGCACGTTGGCTGCAGTGCTAGCCTGATCATGGATGTTGAGTGCGTTGGTAGTCTCTCTTGGCAGAGTACCCAGAGCTTCCCTCTTGGCACGATGTCGTACGCTCCCTTTAGATCTAGGAATGCGAGATGGTTGTCGCCCGATTGGATGGCGCCCTCCGCTTGGATCATCGCCATGGTTGTGCTCAGGGTAGGTTGGAAGCATATTTGCATGGAATGTGGCCTAAAGTCTTCGCGTACGAGCTACTCCACTATCCGATAGATGATCTTGCGGACGTGGGAAAGGAGAGCGATTGGCCGATGGTTGCTTGGGTCGGCGTGTGTGGATTTCTTGTGATGGGGATAAGTATCACATCCGACCACTCTTTAGGTGAGATAGCAAACATGCCACACGTTTCGTACACTGTTCTTAGGGCTTCCGCCCAGATATCGGGGTCGTCTTGTAACATTTCAGAATGCACTCCATCTTGGCCGGGGGATTTAGCGCGCGGGGCTGTCACTATCGATTTATTGAGGATCGTCTTGAAGTGCCGTGATCGCTGGAAGGTTGGCAGTAGGTCGCAGAGAGACGGAGAGTCTCGGGATGCCATGTGTTTGGTGAAGGATGCTGGCTGAAGTCGACCCCCTCTGGTGTTCATGTCGTCCTCTTGTTGAAGTTTCCTTCGGAGTTGCTTGAGGATCTCCTGAGCCATTTCCGATAAGGGCCGCTTCGCTGTCTCCTCCTCTAGTTCATCTTTCTGTCTTTGTTTCCTCGAACACACCAGTGCCAGTATGCGGTTGTGAAAGCGCCTGTAATTCTTGTATGCTCGTGGATGTCGGGGATCGCCTCGTCTTCGGTACGCTTTGATTCTCGCCTTCGCCAGTCGTTCTAGCTCATCACTCCAAAAGTTCTTTCCGTTCTGGTTGCGTCGGATTATGGTTTTCAACCAAGGTGCAACGATCGTTAGTGAGATTTGATCTATCAGTTCCTTCGCCTTGAATCTATCCTTCGTTGCTTTCATTGCCACCGTGAGGACTGGGACCGCATTTGAGTAGAAAGTGGCAGCCCTGGTTGTGTTAAAGTGGCGGCTCAACTTCCTTTTCGGGATCTGTTTCGTTTGACGTCTTACAGATGGGTTCTCGTTGGGATCTGCACACTTACCGGGCAGTGGTAGATTCGCTCCGCTCCATGGACCTGTTGGTATCACCAGCCTGAGTCTGTCGGGTGTATCGGTCAATACTAGATCGATTGTGCTTTTGTGTTCGTTTTTTCCAATGCTCGCAAAGGTCGGTGCTGTGGGAGCGTGGATCTGAAATTGTGCTTCTGGAGCCCATCGATGTAGCGATCTGCCCTTTGGATTTGTTCGCGTGCCCCACGCCGTGTGCATTGCGTTCAGATCTCCCATTATCTTTGTTGGTTGATTCGTTCTTTGTTTTTTATTTCTTGGAGTAATGTTCTCATCTTTTCAGGTTTGAGGTTTGGGCTCAGATACACTGCAACGACATCATACGTGTTTTCTACCGTTACACAGAGGATCTGAAATAGAGCAGGGTGATCCCCTTCCTATGGCAGCATATGGTAACGCTTGTGAACGTGAAGTTCCTCCTTTTTGATTACTGCAAGTCCCCCAAGTAGGGCCTTCGCCTTTCCCTCCTCGCTCCTGGTATGATCGAGGCTCTACCTGGTATAGAGATTTCTTGATGGGATGGGGCGTGTGTTCTGGTAAAGATTAACACATCCGTTTCCGTCTTGTCGAAAAGTAGCATTACTTCTGCCTCTCGCGTGCCGATTACTGCCACGTTCCAGGTGGTCATTTTAATTTCCGGGAGTTGGGGCACCATCCTCTGGTGCAATTGTCCTCTCTTCGTCTGATCCTTCCGCCGACTGTTGATCCTTGTTCTTGCGCCTTTTTGGACAGGGGAGGCGGTTGGGTTCTTCTCGCTGTCATCCATTTCTGGATGGGCTTCCTTCACTTCCTGTAGGCGGAGGGAATACCAATGACTACTTGCTGGATATCTGGTGTTTTCTGCGCTGCGTGTCCACTTTCGTGTCAGAATCTCGAGATGTCCTCGTTTGTTGTCATCTGTCTGTTTCTGCGTTCCTTTCTACCGTTGGCGGGCGGGTGTATCCAGAGGTTCGTAGTCAGGTATCGGTATGGCTGTGTATTTGCGCCTCATGCTGACCAACTCCTCTCTTTCGTTCTTCTCGTGAAATACTTCTACAAAGTCGTAGTTGTGATAGCTGTAGCCCCTCATGACCCGGCAGTTGCCTCGGATGGGGCCATCCAAGAACTTTCTGTGTATTATGCCGATTGGTCCCCTATCGCGGAATCGGAAGTATGTGATGGTCACTTCCGATTCTGTCTCGTACGGTGAACCGTACAGAGGTGTCCTCAACGCTTTTTCAACTCGATTTTTGCCTGCTATTCCTTCGTGCGCCCGCAGATGCCGCCGATAGGTAGGTTCCCGGGGAGTTTTTGGTATTATGGCGTGGTCTGTCGTCTGGGAATAATATCTGGGTGGCTATAGGGGTGGATTGAGGCATCAGCAGGGTGGTGGCAGGTCTTCGGGTTTGCTGCCCTCTGGTTACATCCTTGCTCTGTGTTTCTTTGGCCGGGGGTGTTGATCGGCGACGTCCCATCTTTCCAATCCTTCGATGTGTTGGCGCCGTTATTTCTCGCTTGCTGCTGCAGGAGGTCGTGGATTCTGTTGAGGGTTATCTTGATTTCCTTGTTCTCTTGTGTCATTTAGTCGTTCTTTCGCTCTAGCTTCGCGAAGCGGCTGCTGTTGGTCGACACGAATTTTGAGAAATTGGTGTGGAGACTGTCAATCTGCGTCTTTTGGTGAGCCATCTCACGAACGACCTGATGGTGGATCACCGGTCCTATCTCTTCTATTGTGATGAGAGGTGGCGGTAGTGCGTTCTGTGCGTGGTTGGTTGGTTCTTGATCTGACATAGGGGTGGGATCGGTCATGATCTGATGGCTATTGAATTCCTCGGTGGTGTCTTTGGCGGTCGGTTTGACGTACGGCAGGTTGTTCCTCACAATGGTGTGTTTTCTGGCAATCTTAGAAAAGGCCGCTGCTATGGTCTGGATCGTTTTCAGGTCCACATCGCTGAACGAGTGTTTGCACCGGTTGCAGAGAATCGAGGGGTTTGGGCTTTTTGCCCGAGTGGTGTCAATGTCAGACGGATTGGGGGTTTGACATATTAGAAAATTTCGAAGTTGCAGGTGGTGGCGTCTGTAAGGGAGGTGTGGTTTTGGGCCATTCGGACGGGTTGAGGCTATTTGCTGATAGTGGCAAGTTTTGCCTACGGATCTTTGATGAGCTTGACGGTAGTTGTTCGCTTATCAGATGGTGATTGCTCGCTCCAGACCATGGCCCAAGGGGGACCTCCAGTCTGAGTCTGTCTGCTGTGTTGATCATCACCCGGTCGATGGTGGTCTTGTCGTCGGGGTTTCCAATGTGCCTGAAATCTGGGGTGCAGGGGGCCTCGATGTGGAAGTTCTTCGTTTACCCAATTTTTGAAGCGCTAGTCCGTTAGTGTTCGTACGCGTGCATCACGAAGAGTGCCGCGCCTTAAAATCTCTAACTATGATCGTTGGCCGATTCTTTTTTCGATTTTTTATTTCTTGCAATATTCTTTTCCTCTTTTCGTTTTTTTGAAGCCGGCCTTACGGCAGGGAGGAACATTTTACTGTAAATATTGCTACTGTAAAGCTAATGGCTGGGGTTAAGGGCCGGTATTAGCAGAGGGGGAAGGAAGGAATCGAGTGGAATCGAGTGGTGCTCGGGGCTGTGATGGGTCAAATAAAATACGACGGCGTGGGGTAATCACCGGTGCTCACCGAGATAAATTCCTTCCGGGTTTTCGGAAGCTGAAACTCCCAGACAGCCGTAGGGAGTGAGTGGGTTTTGAAGCCGGCAAGAAATGGGGAATTTATCATGGATACAGTAGACTACAGTTTTTCGATTGTTGACGTAGCTGGGGCGCGTGTGACTGGTGCATGCCGACAGCTGTCTTTCGGCCATACCACCGTATGATTCGTCCAACGGCCCCATACAGTTCCACTCACCGCCGTCCCCGTTCCACCAGTTGAGACAGGTTTCGGGAACGTTGTCGGAATTTTTGTAAGTCCTGGTCAGGACCCAAAAGTTAAGACGAGCAAGTGCCCCTTTATAGCGATGACCGCGCACTCGCGCACGCTCCCGCCTGCATGGATGACCTGCTCCCTCGCGCGACCGCGGGCTACCCAGCTGTTCCCCTTGGATGCAGACTGAGACAACTGCGATCCCACGCAAGGTAAAACTCTTACACGTGGCGGACCTGGCGAGGGTTGAATCTCAACGCGACCATACAGCGATGTCACTGTGACTGCGTGAGCGCAACAACAGTGTGGACGGCCACCTGGTACACGTGGCGCCCCTTTAGCAAAGTACACTCGTACTGTATGTTAGATAAACTTGGCGATAGACGTAGAAACACCAGAGTTTACTGATACACTAGCTAGACACTTAAAGTACTGGCATGCAATAGGCAGCATTACAGTAGGTCCTTAGCCCACCCTTACGTACACTCGGGGAAACCCGACCGACGATCAGTAAAGTGGCAAGGTACCTTGGAGGTAAACGAGAGGACTAAAGTCTGACGAGTAGTCTTGTGCTTCGCGCCAACTCGCGTCCGCGTGTTCGTTCCATTTACCGCTTGCTAGCGCGCGTGTGCCTTTGTACGCCTACCGGCTTCTAGGGTTTGTGCCACTACACGGGGTCTCTTTGCAGAACCCCTGGCATCTGGATCATGGTACTCCCCGTGCATTCTCGATTGCGAGATACGCGAGTACTCGCCTCATTCCCACTTCCTCCTCGTGCGCTCCCCAGATCCCCCTTCCCCTACCTTTATCACAGCTACCGCGACAAAGGGATCTCTCCCAGATCACTTCCTTCCACTTTTTCCCAGCTACGAACCTCTTTCCGGACTTCTACAGTCTGACGACTTTTCTGGTCCCAAAAAAGTGTTAATCTATCCTGGGTGCCCGAACCGATTCATGCAAAATTCCGTGCCATTGTCGTTCGGATAAGAACTGCCCTATGTGACAGTTTCCCCCTGAACCTGCTGCGCCATAACTATGGGCCCTTGATCACTCGGTTCATTCAGTGCAGCTCTATTGAAAATAGAGTTGGAAAGGATGATTTGTCCCTACCGGGCTATACTACCCAAGAAGCTAGAGCCTGATGCGTGGTGCCACGGAGATTGACGTGGGGGTTATCCCCACATATTTCCCACCCGGGAGTGCCGTTCCGGGCCTAAGTCTGTTCCATTAAGTTGTCCCTCTCCAGCACTTCGTTTAGCTGTTCTATCTGAGGCTGAAGCGCCCCACTTCGGGTTCGGCCACGCCCCTCTGAGCACGGCGCCACTTCTTTTATCCAAAGTAAGGTTCTCCTACGTATTCTCAATGGCAGGGGAACGTTCCATGCCGGTCATGTCTGCGAAATACGGTCTCTGAGTGGCCCTGTATCTATATTCCAGGAAGGCATGCGAGGGGGTTTCCAGGAGGCCCGGCTCATCAAACAACTACGATGGGGTCTGCGACTTTGGACTCAGGATCTCTAGGTTAACGTCTGCCAATTCAGAGAGGATTTTAGTATGGCGCAAACGAGGGGTGCTCTAGCATCCACTCAGGCCTATCGAAACGACTGCGCGTACCCAAGGCGGGTACTAATACGCTGAGTACAGTAGATGAAATGGTTTTTTCCAGTCTGGGAACAACCCCATCTTGATAATTCTGCTCGTGCTAAGCAATGCGGTGCTTGCGTGAACTTGCTTTTACAGGGGGCTGCCTTCGAATTTGTCGAGATTGGAGTACTTTCGGGATTTGATGGTTTCCGGGTCTAGGAGATCTATTCCAACGATATAGTTGGAACCAGTTGCAAATGCAGCTGACGGTGTAGAGTCGTCTGGAGGGGGAAGTTTCCCGGGGTTACGGATTGTAGTAATACTCACATGCAAGAAGTTTAGACGTCCAGCTGAAGTCTGGATCCGCATTAGGCCACTTTAGGAGTTCTCGGGCCTGACGATGGCGTCCGAGAATGTGCAGGTTGTGCATTTTGGCTTCAAATTGGCGTGCAAGAGATGATTAGCCGGAAGTAGAGAGGTCGAGGGTTTTATGAATAGCGCGGTCAATCTTCCTCTAGATTCTGACAATGGAAGCTCTGTTATGTAGCCAAATTTCAGCGCCCCTGAGGGCTTGATGGCGATTACGGCAGACCCGACTTACAGCTTGGCTCTTGGTGGGAGCCTGCGTTTTTGAAGAAAGGAAGGGGAAATCGAAGCGAGTGCGCTGCTGGATATGGTTTATCTTCTTTTTATTAGCTTGTGTACGGGAGATCGTTACCTTCCTCTCTTCCAAGGCACGCATATTTGTTTACTCATGGCACCGGAGATCCAGAGAGTCGAATGATGTGTTTTAGTCTGGGATTTCCCTCCCATCGTGGCTGGATGGACATGAGTCCGCGCTTGGGGATCCCAAATCGGAGGCCCCAGAGCCGAGCCGTGGGTGAGGGGTGTCGTAGCTGTTTGCAAAGCTTCTGAAAAATATGTGTGAAGACTACTACATAGTCTACGATGAGAAGACTGGGAGTACCGCCCTCCTGGAGATCGCTACTGGTCCGAATGGCGTAGGTGTCTGCGCGCAGTTTACAGAAAGGTCTGTAACGCAGACGCCAACGTCATACTACAGGAGCTTTTCCAGTATTTCATTGATGCAGACTTCAAACTACGGGGGAAACCGTGCCCCTTACAATTCCCCCACAGTCTGAACGATGGGCGATGTGTTTCCTTCAGGGGTTCGAACGTCGAAAGGGTGATCTTATAGCACATATCGAAGCAAGCGGAGGATCTGAGTTTGGATGCCTGCTATGCGGAGCTTGTAAAGCAGTGCGGATTGAGGAACGCTGTACTACGCCTTAAACACTTTTTTGCTTTGGATAAGTATTATTTTTTGCAAACAGTACTGAAAAGATTCAGTGCGAAATTCATTGCTTTCAGTATGTTAGCTTTAGGGGGGTCAGGGTAGTAGAGAGCACAAACCCGAATGGCGCTAGCACAAGTAGTTTCGGAGGTAAAGGCGCTGCCGAACAGGGGTAAAACCTTCGAAAACTGGTGAGAATTCAAATGCGGAAAATCAGGTCGTTCCATTACATAAAAGTTCGTTCCAAAAACGGGCTGGTTTATTAAACAAAATTTATATAAAGGAAAAGGGCAGATTTGTTACACAAAATCTCAAATCACTCCAATCACTGATTACACCTATGTCCGAAACCCCTCTAAGATCGCACGTACATAGACATCCATGGGAAGTTCCGTAGCGCCCAGCGACTTTGTGGGGTCCGTAGTTTTATGATGCTGAGGGTACGCTTTACGGCATTGGAATAAAGTTCTGTATTATTGTCGTAAACTGTTTTTAATTACAATGCAATACACCGTCGTGTAATAATCTACCATTAGATGTTAATCAAGTTTGCACATACACGAAGTCTGTCTTCTACAACATAAGAGCTAACGATGCTGTCCACCAGATTCCGAGGCGGAGTGTCCTTGGCAGAGTTGTCTATACGCTGTAGGCCCTGTGAAGAGATGGGGAGGTCGAACCGGCAGTAGTTATTTCTACTGCGCCATTTATCCCCTATTAATTACAGTGCATTACGCCATATTACAGAGCATCATTAAACCCATCCGTTGAAACGCCTGCCACTACGTCCGCGGCGGGGGTGGATACTGCTGCATCATCAAATTCCTTCGATCCACCCGCAATCCTCTCCAAGTGGCGACGCCAACCACCGCCCTCCGAAACGAGGCCACGCCCTCCACGCTACTTCTGCCATGCGCGCTCTCGGTATACACCCCCCAGGAATCCCCGCACCCGGGCGCTACTGTCATCATCTATATCATCGCCTCGCCTGGGCCGGGCGCTCGTGCGCCTGCATCATCGCCGCAGTCCGCCACGACCCCAACTCCAATCGTCTGACAGAGGCGTCACGCATTACGATGTGGTGTACGCCAGCCAAGGCTTCAGATTTTCCTCCCCTTTCTCGTCCATTGGCATTGTGCCAGATTTGGCAGCTCTGTGCTGTCACCCAGGCTGCTGGCTTAGCGTCTTACGGGTGCATTGCGGCTGAAGGGCGAGTCTGTGAGGCCGGAGGAAATGCAGCAATCAGGGTGTCTGACTATTTTCCCAGTGCGTCAGCGAGATGCTCTGGTAAGCTATGAGAGAGGAGCTCGATTGGACGGCTAGGATGCAGAGTACCGAGCAGTAGGAGTCGGTGCTGGTGCGTGAACACGTGCTTAGGGAAACTATTCGGATTTAAGCGAGTAAGGTTATGGGGAGAGAGTTTGAGCTCATTGACAAGGAATTGGAGAGTGGGAGGACTTCCAAATTGGTTTCGAGCATGCTTGAGAAATGAAGAGAAGAAATTCCAAATTATGATGATGTTCGCTATGCAGTGTTTTCCAAAAGTACAAAGTGTCTAACGCAAAAGCATTGAAGTCTCTGAAGTTCGACATTCACTATTTAAACACGAGTTGAGATATCTCCAAATGTACTTGAAAGTCTGCTTTCAATGCTGTACCAGAGTCGGTGTGAACTTATCTGGCGTCTTGCACTTTAACGTTATAGCATGGATGGCGCCCATGTCATCCCCGAGGGCCACATGCACAATACGATGACGGTCGATGAGTCTCTTGCGGTCAAAGGCAGTCGTCACGAGTGTGATGGAGAAGGAAGTGCCGCATCCACTGGATATTTCGACTGCTTTTGAGTGATAACTATGCTAATTGCGCACCACGTTGCGCCCAAGCGAGGGCAGCCCGGAAATGATTTCCTTTTCCGCAGTGGATGTAAGTCATCCGGTTCCACTGCAGTGTCTAATTCCTCGACTGCATCCAGCGATGAAGAATCCCAAGGGATATGAGTTGTTTTGTATGCCAGGTTCAACTCCACCACGTCTTTTAGATTTCAATGGAAAGGTTCAAAGCGGCCGTTGTAAACTAGATCTCGAAGCTCGTACAGTTCGCGCATTTTCGACTGGTCATTGATGCGCAATTCCTCCGAACGGAATCGATCGTTGATTTCGTTGAGATCAGAGGTTGATACTGCTGGTGTGGGTGAGGTTCGGCGCAGATCGGGCGCCCGCAGGAGGACGCCTTGTGATTTCTTCGATGACGTGTTCAACGGTTTCCAGATATCGTCATATCCTACCTTAACCAAACATGCTGTTTTGTAAGACGTTGTGCCCCAGAGCAGGTCTCCTTCACCCCTTTCAAACTTGAAGTAGCAGAACCGAGTGAACCTTTCGACTTTTCGTATAAATTTCTCGTTGAGGCAGAGGCCTGAGAAATTGATGATCTGAAACATTGGTGAGACGTTGGGTTCCGGGGTATAGGATTATGTGGAGCTCTCCCATAAGGTCGGTGATCATGACAGCACTGTGGTTTCGCAAGCGGCTCGCGGTGCAGCTAAATGTCTCGTTGATATCGGCGTTCGTATGCCCGATCGACAGAAAAGACGCATGTACTTCGGTGAAGAGCCCCCTAGCAACAAGGCATTTTAGATACGAGAACAAGAAATTTTTATCGCGAGTTTTTCAATAGGAAATCAGGTTGTTGAGCGAAACTCGCAAGTCCGCGTTAGATGGCGCACCGAATATTGCTTGTGACTTATTCCGGAAAGATTCCAAAACATTTTCTTCCAGTCGGAAATATCGACCCGTATTGGCTTTTCAAATGAAGAGCGATGAAGGGTGCGCACCAACACGTTCGGGAAGAGGGAGGTACCTGGTGAGACTGCGATCCTTAGATTCTGAAGTGGAACAGTACGGGGAGCTAGCGGCGGTTTTGAATTGATTCTGATGCTCAGTACATAAAGATCAGACACCGCCGCATCCCCTGATGGATATTCCCACTCCGGTTCTGGTCGACAGTAGAAGGAGGTCTCGTCAACCAGAGCTTAGCAGAAACTGTTAGACTGCTCTCTACTTTAAGAAAGAATATAGAGTACAGCAGTCTGCCGAGATGGAGCTTCCCGACCTGCCCTGCAATATTGATATTCAAGAATTGGATTACACCTCCTCCGTTGCTCGAATACCCGTGGAAGCAAATCCGCCAATATTGTAGTGCCTCTGATCTGTACGGTGCTCGCTGCGCACCTCATTAATTAGCTTTTTAAAGGGAATATCTCCCAGGAGCGGTAGATCTTCTGCACTGTGCCTCACTCAGCGAATGCAAACAAATATGTTTACAGAGGAGGAAATTTGATTGGAAGGCCCAGTCCCAAGATGGAATATCGATATTCACTGCACAGTTCTAATTTTCATTGGGGTCTGATCAGCTGTTCCAGATATTCGGGGAGTACAGGGGCCACCCTCAGGGGCCACACGTATCATATAAATGCCGTGGGATGCAATAAACTATCTTTTCATTTCACGCATGGGTACGGTGCGCTAGTTTTGAAGAAAGTGAACATAAGGCAGTCGACAGTTTAGATGGATGCAAATATTCATCTTCTTAAGAAGGATTCCATCTTTTGCAATAGCCGATTCTGATTGCAATACATAAAGCCGACAATACCGTAACAGGAAACTTCCGGATGTCTGGCAGTTAGTGACTCTACAAATTTGTATGAAACAGAATTGCTTCTGAACAGGCGACCCGTAGGGACGTTACTGTAACATATGCTACGTATTGTGTACTAGATAAGATATGGATTTTAAAGAAAATTGCCTCTACGCACTGCAGTGATAAACGTATTCAAAGATAGTCTATTTTCCCAAACCCTGGCGCTATAAAAGGAAGCAAAGGGCTCAATGGTGCCGGTTCAACGGAGCAACGCCGTCAGATCGTCACTGATTTACCCGTGTTACAATTTAACGATGTGAGTTCGACCCTACGAACTTCCTGCTTCAAGCTTCATTTCCTGTCGTACAAATCCGTGGCTCCATTAAGTAGAATAGCGAAATTACGAATGAATCTCGGAGGTGATTCTCCATTGCATATGCAGAGAGCGCTTCGGGACTGCCTAATTGCCTCAAACATCTGTTGATTCATGAGAAGATGTGACCTGTGGCATCCAGTACACTACGTGAATTTCATTGCTATGTCATAGACTGAACATCGAGCCCGAGTTTACGGACAAGTTCACTGGCGCAGAATCGCCCAATGACAATGCAATATTCTCCAAGCATTCGGGCAGCTCTGAGATACCCCTTCTCGAAAGGATAGTAGCCAGCACTTTTATCGTCCTTTAGTACAATGTAACTTTTACCAGGCAATCTTGCGGGCAATATGAAAACTGCGTCGTCCATTACTTAGGTCTAAAAGCTTCTGACAAACCGCAGTTGAATCCTCACTTACCGATATTCTTTTGCCAAGAGAAGAAGATAACGTACAAATTGGAATTTCTGTGGATTAAAGAATAATTGGACATCCAAACCTGGCAGAATCACATCCACTCCG
This sequence comes from Bonnemaisonia californica, assembly GCA_032355485.1. Taxonomy (NCBI): domain Eukaryota; phylum Rhodophyta; class Florideophyceae; order Bonnemaisoniales; family Bonnemaisoniaceae; genus Bonnemaisonia; species Bonnemaisonia californica. The sequence continues at coordinate 23,770 of JAUBNZ010000125.1, forward strand.
AGGTGGTTTGCCTGTACAACGATTCACTTGATGAAATTGTTCCATCCCACTTTTCAGGATTGATACCACCCTTCACATCCTCCCTTTTGTCAGCTGAATATGAAAGTTTCACGGAATTAGACCTACATAACGCTCATAGTAAGCAGAACTGCCAGCAAATGCAACTCGGTCTCTCAGTGAACACGTAGCAGATTTTACGGTGTGCAAAGCTACCCGTTCACTCGTGGGAGAAGAGCTACCTTCCTCTGTAAACTCTAATCGAAGCTGATTCAGCGCTCCACTGCTTCTAAGTATTCTCTGTAAGTTCAATCGGCTTGTCAGAGTTTCTCACTGTAATCGCCCGTATACACTCGCAAACAGACACAACTGTAATACCCAGTCATATGCGGCTGGGGCTACTGGGCCCCGCACCGTGGTAACCTCAAAGGCACACGGCGCAGGGTTGCCACCCGACGTTTACGTTCCTGTTTCGTGCAGGGCGTTTCCGAGCGTACGCTATATTTTATCAATTTTTCCGCGGACAAACGTGCACCTTACAGTGCACGTGGGCCCGGATCGGGGACTTACAGGCCAGATCGGTACGGACCGCCGGAATCTGGATCTCCCCCACGCGCCACGTGTACCCCGTCGGGTAGACATGTTCACGAGGAGCCAAGACGGCTTACAGTGCTCAGCCCAGTGGGGCACAGTAGTGCCCCGGGGGCCTTGTAGCCGGACCTGAGCTCCCATACCCGAATCTGCCACAACTGCCAATGAGCAACCACCATTGCGGGTGGCG
>JAUBNZ010000126.1:0-10111 GCA_032355485.1 Bonnemaisonia californica
GGGTCCCATGCCTCTCTGCGCGGTCGACAGCTTTAGAGTACTGTATCCTCTCAAAAATATTTCTTTTCTTCTCTCGGGCTGCCGTCTCTTCAGCCCGCCTGTGATCTTCCATACATTCCTTCTCCCGTGCATCTTCCTCCCCGCTTCCCTCTATAACTCGAATTAGATCAACTACAGCTTTCCTACTTAACTATAGACCCCTAGTAGTATCAATAAAGCCTGCTCAAAATTCAGGATCATTCAAGCCGAACCTCTTGAAGTCTACCACCATTTCGTCCTTCGTTCTAAAAACCTCTTCTGTTTTCACAAGTGTTTCATCAGTTGCTGTTCGACGAATACCCATCGGACATGTCGACCTAATATCGAGCGGCCACAAACCAGTCCGTCGAAAACCGCTCTGTATATTCGCCTTTTTTGGAAAGGCATTAAATCCACTGATTATTGACTCAGTAATCTCTTTCAGGCCCATCTTCCCTCTCCTCCCGAAAGATAAAATGTGGGATTTTGCTTTTTCGCTGATAAACATCTTAGTGTAATGTTTCAGTGGTCCAAGTACGGAAACATCCAGCGGTTGCATTGTATCGCTTGTACGGGCCTGCAGAGCAACTACTGTAACCTTATGTTTTCGAAATGTGCCAATGACAGCAGCAGTCATGTGTGAACGCGAACCATCATAAAAATACAACCAGCCAATGGTCTGAACTGTACTTCCCTCGAATTTTAGAGACAAATAAGGACACCCAATTCTTAAAAACCTTTGTATCCACACTACCCAACTCCTCCTCCAAAAGCATACCCAGTCCTTAGGAACCCATTTTCGGATTGGTGTTGGAACACCTACTACAGTAGCCTTTGGTTCCCAGACCTCTTTTAGGACAGCACAAGGTAAAAAAATACTCCCCAAAGGCATTCACACATTTCTGAAGAGTAATACGCTCTTAATACTTGAAGTCAACTTTCGCCCATGTGCCCCGGTTCCTAGGATTTTTAATGAATTTGTGCTTCGGCTTTCCAGTCAAATATTTCCCAGGGCTGAACTCCGTCTCATCAAGATTAAAAATTTTCCATGGATGGCGAATAGGATACGTCTCATACAAGATTTGTACTTACGCAAAAAAAACTCGCAAATAGTAGAACAGTTAAAATCCATGATACGTACTTGTTCGACAGGGCGGGTCAGAAGTGCGCTCAGCTCCAAACGATGCCTATCAACAAATTCTTGTGCCCATCGCTTTGAAACTTTACAAGCCTTAGTTTTCAATCTGCCTTCTTCTTCCCAGACGGCTTTTTGCGCCAGATCTTGGGCGAGAGCTTGAAGCGCAAAATTCTCTGGATAAGGTTTATTTCCTAGCTTCTATTTGACTAAAGCAATCAGTGAATCTTCCTCTCGCTCTGAAAGGGCCGTATGAGTCGGAAACTGTGAACATGTCAGAGAGAAACCTGTTTTCCCCTTTCGGATTAATGGAAGAGGCCTATGGAGCCATCTCTGAAGAGCAGAGTTGGAAAAACATTGACGCCGAAGGCGGCGATTTATATCCACCGAGGCTTTTGTTAGAGTGAAATTTCCTTCTCTGACTGAGGATAAGGATGATTTTAGTTCAGATAGCTCCGCTTCCGCTGTTTTCCTCGTCGCAAAAAATTAGGTTCGCCATTCTGGCAGGCCAGAGGAACGTTGAACTTTTTGCCGGGAAACTAGGACGATCACTTGGGATCCACCCAAATCGCTGTAATGGCACCCGTTCGGTTGGATTGCAATGACTCAGGACACGCAGGAAACCGGGAAGAAGGGGATGAGAAGGTTTCCTTCGGGCGAGGTGGCGATGGAGTTGATCTGTGGCTCCGCGAAGGTGTCACCACCAGGTCGTCGGCGTCTCGTCTGGCTCGGATTGAACCTATTTAATTTCGCAATTCATTTTTTGCTTTCAACACGTGTAGAAATGGACCCAGTGGGAGCTCCTGAGGTGTTACTGTAGTGACAAACGGAAGAGGAGGTTGAGGGAAGAGTTCAATCTCAGAAGGTTCATTTTAATTGCGTAAATTCACCCGATAGATACTCCTGACTTCTTCCCATTCATTATTTCCTGTGTGAATATGCGTGAATGTCAATGTCTCATTTCTAAATTGGAGCACAGTGCTACTTCTAGAATGAAGAGTATAAGCTGGGGAACTCGCTACAAGCCCTCCAAGAACATCTGAAGGAAGCCTGAAAGATATCTAGCCTTTGGAGGAGACAGTTAGACAAAGGTAACCAATGTCTGTTCTGTTAACACTAACTTGCAGAGATTGAAAAGGTGCACAGTTATTATGCGTAAGGTCAGACTATACCCTAATCTCGCTCACACTAACTATGCATACGTTTGTGTTGTATCAAAGGTTTGGGTACTGACGAACGATTTTGGCACATTCTACAAAAGCAGACAACTGCGACCTCGGATGGTTCGATTGACTATACAAAGGTCCACAGAGTGATTTAAATTATCCATTATCCATGAGCGGAGTCCACACATGGATAATGGAAAATTTAAATAACCAACGCGAGATACATATTGAAGCTGCCTTCAATAATCTAGAACAGCACGAAGCCTCAGACGAACAATTTCGGAAACACAGTGGACATCGTCACACCAGCGGACTGCATAGGAATCGGAAACACGGTGTCGAACAACTACCGGCGTAATCAATGAATCTAAACGAGGACCGTTCAGACTATAAACCACATCCAAACCTACAGGCAACTGCGAGAGATTCTTGAATCTCACATGCCGCGTAGGTCAGGATATGGGCCTTGGCGGCACCGCAAGAAAGAACTAGAAGATAGTCTTCTCGACTTTTTTGAAAAACGGCTGGTCGACGACGGCAAGGCCGCCGAGACGAAATTCGAGACTGCTCGATGAGGACGTATCCTAAATGGCGCAGGACACCTTCCCATCGTCTATAAATTATGTTGTGCTAGATTTACCCAGGTAACTCGGTAACTCTAACACCACACACAACCACCACCGTGCAGCGTCATCTAGCTGAGGATCACGACAAGATGGAAATCAAGGGACGCAACGGGGGTTCAGCCCTATAGGTCGTCCTTATCAACAAGGCGGTCCCTGCGCGGCGGGGTTGTGGAACGATTGGGCCAGGAGTGGCCGACAGATTTTTGATCGTATCGTTCCCAACGCGTTCCGGAACGCCAAGGGTGGGTGGGGGCCCTGGCGCACAGAAGGTGTACTGAGGGGTACATCAATCTTCCTCAACCGGAAGGATCGTACTGTAGTTGGTAGATTACTCGGTTGTCCACCACGTTGACGAGCAATCCGCGACAGCAACGTACATATCTGCAAGTGAGGAGGGAGATAAAATTTCTAGTCCGGTCGTTTGCTGTAAAGCTTTACAGGTCTGGAAGATCGGCTTGACGGAAAGTGGCCAAATGGAAGATCGACAAGTGTAGTGTGGAAAGATCACCAGCCAACCAGCAAGGAAGGTATGACACGGGGATAAGTTTGCGGAATCTCCAAAATAAAATAGGTGGTGGCTGTTTGGGAACGCTGCACCAGAAATACTCTACTCTACCAATGACTGCGCTGCGTACTGGAGCTGGATAGGCCACAGTGACAAAAAGCTGCTCTTGTTCTCGTAAAACGTCTGTAATGTTATTTACTGCTCTTCGCAAAAATCTTCTGCACCCAATTTCGCCGCAGGACTCTCTCTGGCTGAGCCACAACCCGGCCCAGATTCAGCTTTAAACTTTCTCCCATTCAACTCAAAAAGACACCAACCGACGAGAATCTACTCCCGCCGACAAATATCTCTTTCCTTCCATATCCCGCCGCTCGCGTACCATCCAGCCCATTTCTCCACCCCAACCCCCTTCTTCACCCAAGAAACTTCCAGACACCATACCAAACCACCCGCACCCTTGCGCAGACTTTCTCACACGCAGACCTCTCCGCTCTCACCACCTCCATCGCCCCCACCCGCCGGCCCCGCCGCCATGTCGCCATCACGGCGCCCACATCGACTCCCGGCCTTCCTACCGCACCTGTCCCTCCCTCTCGCGCATACAACGCCCCTGCGCGCCCCATCCTTCTGCCCCGCGCGCCGTCCAGCCGCGCCGTCGCTGCAGACGCCGCGCAGCCTACAGACGCCGCACAGCCTACAGACGCCGCCAACGCCTCCACCGGACAACGGGGGGCGCGCGGCGGACTACCATCTAAACGTCGGGACGGTCATAGACACACTGCGCGCGGAGTATCCGTACATGCTCATGCGGGAGCCGGACCTTTCGACATTCTCGGACGCGGTTATCTTTTCGGATAGGACGGGGTATCGTGTTGCGGGTAAGGAAGCGTATCGAACGATCTTGTGGATGATTCGTGCGCAGATGAACTTTTTGTTCTCGTCGAGCTCTATGCAGATTCAGAGTCTGTATCATTGTGACGATGATGGGGTTATTTATCTGCGATGGCGGGTGCAGGCTACACCAAGGATGTTCTGGGCTATGGGGAATGCAAACTATCGGTCTGGACATTTGTTGTGTATATTTGACGGCATGTCTGTGTATAAGCTGAATGCGAAGGGCCTCGTTGCGGAGCATACGTTGGAGAACTACATTCAGAATAGGTCGCCTTTGAGACCGCTGTTTGAGGATATTCTCGCAGTGGGTCAGGTGCGTGTGAAGGGAACGCCGGTTGGTGCCGGTGCCGGTGCGAATCCTCCGCAGTGGTTTAAGACGTTTTACGAAGCGGCAAATTATGTACAGCACCCGGACAAAATGGAGAGCGGCGAGACTGCGGAAGAGGAGGATGCCGCATGCGACGCGTCCGAAAAGTCCGAACTGGTGACAGAGAGAGTATGGAGCGATGTGTCGACTGCTGCCTCGGTTAATGCCAGTATGTCACAACTATCTAAGTAGCTTTGAGAGATTGATTATTTGTAGCCTGTCTTGCGCATGACGTTGGAGGGATGTAAATTTAGGAAAGCATTGCGTTGAATCTGAGCGATCGGTTGCAGAATGTGAAACGTGGAGAAAAGTCATAAATGAGAATATTAACACAAGCTCTGCAAGATGTGCGGTGTCGTGATCCATTTTGTGAATATGTTTACGAAGGTACCAGAGATTGCCAACCTTGCTTCGTTGTATTGTGAAGTATTTCCCTGGCATGTACAAGTACAATAGATATGCGACTTTGCCGCCCATCCCATGAGACTCATCTGTCGCCCTGGAACAGCGGCCGTGCTTGACCGACCTTTTCCCTCCCCCTTCCTAGCAATGACGCAAGACCAACCCATGCATGCCCCCAAACTGATCAGTATACTGCTTGTGTACAGAAATGCAGTACAGTAGGTCACGGCCCCCAAAAAGACGATAGTTTGCATAATTATAATTTTGGCGAAAAATACTGTCAGAAAGGCTTGTGCCCCCATCCTCGGACCATCGTTTGTGGCCCATGCACACGTGCCATGTCTCTCGTGGATGGTCTGTGGGAGCCTGAATGCTGAAATGTGGCTCCTCTGCTCTTGGAACGGCCCGACAGCTTGGCGGATGCCCTCGTGCGTCATATTTCACACTCTTTCGACGGCTCCTTCGGTAATCTTCCCCGTAGCCGGTGTTTTTTCAAATATCTACCGCCCCGGCAGAAGCTCCGACCAGGAACATTGCCGTCATGGGACCGAACGGGCTTCTTTCCGTCGTGCTCTTGACGCTGGTAAGCTCACTGCAGCGTTAAAGTCCCTTTACGACATCTGTCCGGAAAAAGCGCTTGTCATACGTGCACCCGTAAAATTTTGAGATTTGTTCTCATTCTTCGAACTGCGATCACAATCGCCGGAAAGGCCACTCGCGCTACGCAATCACTGGCGATAGGCAGACAACTCGCAACGACTACTAGAGCACACCCTCCCCTAACCGAATCTCGATACCGGAGTATAACCCCATCACAAGCGCGACGAACGTCAGAATGACCAACTCCACCCCGGCGTTTACGCCATCTTTTCCGCTCGTCAGCTCGAGCCCGTTTCTCGGAGCACACGCCCACCTACGTCGATCCGTCCCGTTGCCGCAACGTACCACCGCACCTTTCTCTCGCATCATTAGTAATGTAATCTCGAACGAGTCGCTCGCTATATCCGACTCGGAGTCCACCAATTCCGTCGCTAGGGCCATCGTTAACGACGATGCTGATGTCAGCAAGTCTTGCATCCAAACCGTCGAGGATATTGAGGAGATCATCGCGTTAGTCGACGAGTTTAATTTATATGACTTTCGCATCTCGGACAATGGCGTCGCCATCGAGGTCTCGAGAAGCGGCGGCAGGGGCTTTGAAGATGGAAAGCTGGCAAGCATCCCCGCGCCAACTGTCGTCGCTGCCGCTGCCGATGCTCAGATGATGCCGCAACAGGTCGCAGGAGTGTTGGAAGGAGATCATGATGGAGGGGAGGTGTACGAATACGACGAAGAGGAAGAAGAGGCGGAGGAGGAATCCCCACCCCCAGACATGTCGGATCCGGACACCGTATATGACTCCGACTTTGTGGTCGCATCGAATCGGGTTGGCTTCTTCTACAGCGGCGCCAAGAATAAGCCGCCGCTGGTTAATGTTGGCGATCATGTCACGTTTAACCAACCCGTTTGTATCATCGAGCAGTTAGGACAGCAGTACGTGTACTTGTCGGAAGCGTCTGGGACTGTCCTGAAGATCTTTGTCGAAGATGGCGACCCCGTCGAATACGACCAGCGCGTCATGGTCATCCGGCCAGATTAACAGTTGATCATGAAGCTTTGAGCTTACATATTAGGAACTTCGTATCATGCCGGTTGCAATTTCGTTGTATTGATGGGGTTAAAGTGAAGGGATGTGCCACGAGGATGAAACAACATAGTTTCGTTGAGAAGGGAAAACACATTTGAATGTTTCGATGTTTAAAGATGCTATCAGTAAAGGGTTACGAAGATCTATAGCCGACAATATCTCTGTCGGCATTTTGCGGTATTGTTGTTTTGTTGAGCACAACTTCGTTGCTGTTCGTTTTCCAAGTAAGTACATAATGCAAGGGCACTGGAAGAGACATTCAATAAGGTCCCATTTGTTGATACACGGAGTCTGAAATGCCAGGAATTTCATCCGGTACTTCGCCCTTTGCGTTAGTCACAACCGCATATGTAATTGCCAATGCAATAGCATAGAACACTGCCGTGGTGCAAATCTCCGCAACGGAAGCAGGGATGACTCCGCCGAGGTTGACTCCCGAAAACAACTGTGGGAATATGAGCGCAATGTCAAGGATCAATGCTTGATACGTGTTGAACCTAATGTACCGCGAGATGTTGTTGTTCCGCACCACGAGCAAGTACAGTGCGAGGAAGACACCAAACGCCAGGAACGGTACGCCGCGGTACAGCGTGTATACCGGGAAGAGCGGGGCGAGCAGTAGAGACTGGAGGATGGGCACTTTTGCAAATACATACTTACCGAACGATAGAGAATCCAGTAATGGGATCACGTATGGTAGGATGGAGAGCAGACGTTCGGGAAGCGGAGCTGGAGGTGTTGAGCCTCGTCCTCCCATGCCCATTGTGCATGGCACTTGACTGTATATGGATGACAATGATGGCGTGCGCCGTTGCGTGCGGAATGTGGTTCTTTCTGAAAATGTCGGTTGTAGAGGTGCGGTTGGTCTTGAGCGGGACAAGGTGGCGGTTGGGGCTGTTCGAATTGCAGGGAGCGGGGCGATGAAGGCAACGTTTGTCCACCCCATAGTGATAATTTGCTTGGTGGGGCTGGCTTGACAGGAAGAAAACTTCTCTTCGGGACAGGGGTTTACGCTTTGGCGAGAGTCTCTTTGGGTTGGTTGTGTTCGTTCGACTTTGTGAAGGTGATTTACGAGAGTTCGATTGATAATCTGGGGCAAGATGAACGTAAACCTGATGGATGGACGGGTTGCTTTATTTTTTAACAAAAATGTCCCCTCAATTGTTCTCATCGATCCGCTGGATGGGAATTGCAAGGCAGATTACGCTGTGCAGTGGAGATATCTCGCTGTCCGAAAAAAGATTAATGGAAAGGCTGCCCACAACCTCAAGGGAGTGATCACAGGGCGTGCACGGGTGATGTTCACTGGTGCACCCTGTCTCCACAGACAGCGTGACAATACCAGAAAGAGGGCACCGGTAATAGGAACAAGGCACCGGTAATACTCTAAATCCCTACCTACAAGAGTGTAACGTTGCATTGGTGTGTTACTTCCTGTGCAGGAAATAAGAACCAATATCCACCCACTGTAAATCACATAACCCCCAATCCCTACGTTTCAGAGGATTACCTACAGTAAGCAAGTTGCACCGGTGCCTTATTACGGTTTGTGTCACTTTGTTGTCTCGACATCTGCGTATGTTGATAACAACTGCCAGCGATGAGATCTGGCACGGGTGGAAAGGCGAAATTCACCTCACTTTCGGAAATTCGGGCAAGTGGGGTGAATTTAAACCGTACAGCTTTGCAGCACTGTTTTGTATATTTCTCCTGAAATTATGTTTTCCAGGTCAGTGGCAACCAGCTCACAATTAATTTGCAATTTTGAATTTTGAATTTTGAATTACATTCTTAAACGTATTTAATTCGAATTACATTTAAATTTAGTGTGATGATGCAGCAAAGCCGACGGGGGATATTTCGTCTGTAAGTGGGTATGACAAGCACAGACGCTAACCATCGTTGTAGTACGCCAACTTTGTTAAGTACGTAAACAGAAGTGTTTACGCTCGGAGGCACTGGAAACATCGAAATAACTGCATGAGAACTGTTATTTCAGAATTACACAACGTCAATTTAACTTAACCTAACATGGGTTCCCGCCAATTAGGAAATCGGAAGTCGAAGACGTGAGCAGTTGAAGACATGTCATATGGTTTGCTGACACTACAACTCACTACAGTACTAGGATTGCTGAAATGAGGAGCATGCGCAATAGAAAGTCGTATTATAGGCGCTCCTTTCGTTACCTCTTTTCACGACATGTCGTCTTTGCAAATATCACTAGTGTATTGTAATTTCCTAATTTTCTGCCTCCCAGCACAGCGGGATCCTTCCTTGCTCTGTTTTGTACGCGGAGCATGCGTCAAAAGGACATCCACAATCGCCACATTCCCTGGTTCCCCTGTAATGCCGCTCCCATCCGCGATCCTCACTCGCATCAAGCGCACTCGCAACCTCATCACAACCAATCTCATCGCAACCACATTACGTAAACCAGCACTCGCACTGCCCTCCCTCCGCATTGGACTCATACTCGCACCTGCATCGCCACATAGCCCGCCATCCAGCTGCCGCATAACGTGAGCAATGATGCAGGGACAGATCGAATCGACGCTAGCGATCATCAAACCTGACGCGTATGCCCGCCGGGAGGAAATCGTCTCTGTAATCCAGCAGAACGGCTTTACAATCTCCCAGCGCGCGCAGCAAAACCTCACCAAGGAGCGTGCTGCCGAATTTTATGTCGAGCACAAGGAGCGCTCGTTCTACAATGACCTTACGGACTTCATGTCATCTGGCCCCTGCGAGGCGCTTATTCTTCGGAAAGAGGGCGCCATTGCTGCGTGGCGTGCATTGATGGGACCGACTAATTCTGAAAAGGCGCGCGAGACTGCTGCTGAATCTATTCGTGCAAAGTTTGGTACCGATGGTTCGAAAAATGCTACACATGGATCCGATTCTACCGAATCTGCGTCTCGAGAAGTCGCCTTTTTCTTTCCGGATTATTCTAGCCCTGTTCAATTCACCGGCGCCGATGCGAAAGACTATCTCACTAGGACCGTTTGCCCCCTACTTACCAAAGCTCTCACAGAGATGTGCAGGCTCAACCCCTCTGAGCCAGTCGAATGGCTTGGAAGGTATCTACTTCGCGCTGCAAACGTACCTGCGCCCGCCACTAGGCGCATTTTCTTTGTGCTGGGTGGTCCTGGGTCAGGGAAGGGCACGCAGTGCCAGAAGCTCGTGGAAAACTTCGGGTTTGATCACTTCTCAGCCGGCGATCTGCTCAGAGCCGAGGTGACCTCCGGTTCGGAACAGGGCACCATGATTGGTGACATGATCAAGGAAGGTAAGATTGTACCGGGCGAAAT